>APFE031251511.1:0-24561 GCA_000404065.3 Pinus taeda
CAAAAATGAATTTGGAACTGGCTTTTCTACTTTTGCAACCTGCATCTTATCAAATTTCTCAGTCAAGCCAGTGAGGAGAGTTTTAGTTGTATCAACTAGTAGTTCTCCTATCTCTTCAATTTTATTTAATGACTCTTTAGTATATGAGCGAGTCATACTGGAATCAAACTGAATACTATTCAGACAAGAATTTACATTATTGAAAGAAGACTGTACAATATCCACTTGTTTCTTTACTTCTTTAGCTTTTGCTACATTCATTTCTAGACCTTTCAAAGCAGTATTAGTCCAATTTATTTGTTCACTAGCCTTTTGGATCCTACCATCAATCCCTAAGGCATTGTCATCTTTCTGGACTAAAGGAATGGCTTTGGCAGCATTTGATTTTTCTCCTAAGACTATTCCTTTGTATGGAGGAAAAGTAGTTGGAGTTTCAACTGTAGACCCATCAAGTGCAGTCCACCCATGCTTATCTGGAACACTGCTACTATGGCTGCGGCTTCGGAGATGCGAACCATTATTTATTCATTGATTCAATGGCAACGAATTAAACACCTCCCATTTGCCAAACATTATCTATTCATTCACTCCCCGTCAAATTATCACTAATCTTTGATTTTAGTATATGGCTTTGGCTTTCCACCTGCCGAATATTATTTAGTAATTAAATGCGATTAAATTAAATGCTTCCCACTTGCCAAACATTTTTTATTCATTCACTCCCATAAAATTATCATACCTTCTTCCCGTTTTCACTACGTTCAGACTCGATGCTTGTACCCATTTTGGACTAACAGGGAATCCACGAGAGACATGTCTGCTACTGTAATCCCACGAAAAGGAAACATACATTTTCTATTATTTTTCTTGGAGCACGTCACCATGTTTATATTGATTTCCAAGCGTTTATGCTTTTCTCCGTAGCGTTGATTTGCTTTC
The DNA here is from genome assembly GCA_000404065.3 of Pinus taeda. NCBI lineage: Eukaryota > Viridiplantae > Streptophyta > Pinopsida > Pinales > Pinaceae > Pinus > Pinus taeda. The sequence continues at coordinate 940 of APFE031251511.1, forward strand.
AACTAGACAGACCTCACGAGGTGCAATCATCCACTTTTGTTCTCCATTTTTCTAAACCTCAGGCTGTACTATTTATATAAATTTGTATTACGTCATCTAAATCAGTCTCTCGCTATATTCTGTTTCTCTTCTTTCCCTCTTTTGCTGTCTTCATCTTCCCTCGCTTACCGATATCAATATCAAGATCTTGAGTGGTCACTGTTGGATTCCAGTTCCTTCATCACCGGTAATCCTTGAGATTCCATGAAGATTAGAGCGAGGCCGCGTCGTTGTGCAACTGGAGTAGCGTAACCTACCGCAGTGGTTATCCAAGGGAGAGATTATTTGCCGTCAAACTCAAATCTATGGATCTTCACGGTGCCGCTTTCTCCTCCGCTTGCTTGATTTTTCCAAATATTAGTCGCATTCTCATGTGATGTGTTGTGGCGATCCCAGGGAACCGAGCGAAAAGTGATCTCTACCACGCCGAGCTTAGGTTTAGGGTCTTCTTGTATTCTTGTTTTCATTTCTGGAAGTTTGAGATTTCTGGAAGTTTGAGATTGTATTCTCTTTTCTTTGTTGATGCGGATGTAGATATGAGACAGAGGAGAGGTAGTCTATAGCTGACGAGGAATTTGTTCCCTAAATTATCAAGTGCGAGGAAAAATGACAAAGAGTTGGAGGAGGAGATCAAACCGGGTCGTGCAGATCCATAGCTCTGTGTTTTAGGGCAATAATTCTGTCATTGGATGACGGTTGTTGTGGGTAACTCCACTCCATTTAGAGAAGGACACGGCTGTATATTTGAATCCGCTATGGACTCGTAAGGATCGGCGGTAAAGAGGGGCTGGACTCCAACACCGGTTGCCCACATCCTAATATGGGAGCAAGGGAAAAACTAGAGAGAGAGGGGAAAGAGGCAATGAATTTATAGGGAATGATATAGAGATCACTTTAATAATAATATCTCTCTTTTCTCTTTATTAAATCCGCGCATACTAGTGTACGTAGAGTAGAAAGAGCGGCCGATATCAATTTAGAATGCCTATTATTTTCTTAGAAAAAAATTAATGGACCGAATCTCATTTTCTGTACTCAAACCTTATGATTTTATGGAAAATTATGAATGATGTTATGTCTTTTTATTACTTCCTCTGTACATGCTTTATACTTTATACTCTTTATAACTTCTATGTAGTATATATGTGTTTTGTAATCTTTATAACCTCTATTTATTATATAGATGATTTATAATTTCTATAACCTCTATCCAGTATAGGAGGAATATTTTTTTGGCAAGGTCCAAGAAATTATTTCTCACATTATATAAAATTAAATCATAAATAGGCTTTACTAGTTTGTCAGTGAGGAAACCGAACAAGTAGCATAAACTATTTTTTTTAACTTGCCCCTATTATTTGTAATTTGTTGATTTAAAAGCATGAACCATAAACAAATAGAGAGTATTACATGGATATAATTATATGAACAAATTGACAAGAACATATTATGAGAGAAAATAAAAATCATAGTTTAAGCTATGAATGTTGTCATGTTGTTAGGTTGTGTGTCAGATCGGGTGGTTGAAGATCTCCACTACTTTCTAATGATGGGGTTGAGTGCTAGTAATGTGCTTGAACAATAGATCGATTTTTCCATTGATAGTGTCCATTTTCTCGATGAGTTCAGTCATTCACACGATGAGCTTCTATTTGGTGTCTACTCTATTAGTAAGGACTCTTCCCATCCTTTTTTCTAGCATGCCAATAAAAGTTAATCGTCTACATGTAGGTAGATACCTTTTCCTTCATCGAATTACCAACATTGGGAATCCAATCTCTTGTTTGCCTCCTCCCATGAAAGTTAAGAACACATCGACATGTTCCTCTTATCCATTCCTCAATATCTTACATGAAATCCCTCTTAAAGGATTCTGGAATTATAAATCTATATTGTTCCATGGTAGTAGCAGTTGAAATTTGGACACGAGTGATGTATAGAGAAGGGGGCTTGATAGCAGGATTAAGTGGCAGACTACGCCTGCCACAATGACCATGTCTTGAGGGACTAACCAATCTATTGTAGAAAAGTTATGAGGAAATAGACATAATCAAGAAAACCACAATATAAATATTCAACTAAACAAACGTCAAAGGTCACAATGCTTGATATTCTTTGTTCTCCTTCTTATTATTCATCTGATCAAAGCAATCATGTGCAATAATATGTATAACCTTCAATACTTCTACAACTATAGAAATAACTTTCAAAATCCACAACTATGTAAATTTTCATTTGAATCTATTTTCAACTAATTAGTTGAGTCCTTGACTTCTTATTGATCTACTCACTTATAATCTATGCTAACATAACTCAAAAGCTGTTAACTGTTGAACCATAACCTATGACGACAACAAATTAAGCATTATCTTCAACACTCACCCTTAATTCTTGATGAGGTAATTCCAAGCATGTTTCTCATATAATGGAACCTTTCTTTTTGTAGTGCTTTGGTGAATATATCAACGAGTTGATCATTTTTCCTACAAAACTTCATTTCAATTTATCCTTTTGCCACATAATCCTCATGAAGTGATATTTGATATCAATATGTTTCGTGTGGATATGAAAGAATAGATTTTTACTTATTGCAATTGTAGATATGTTCAAAATAAATAATTGTGGCATATTGTTGTTCTTGTTACAGATCAATCAATATTTTCTTCAACCAAAATGCTTCACAGGTTGTTGTTGTTGCAATTCACTCTTCCTTTGTAGAATATAATGAAATAGTTAGTTGTTTCTTTGAAGACCATGATATTGCACGTAATCGTAGGCTAAAAAGAAACTTAAAGTACTTTTTCTATCATCAAGGAATTCTTCCCAATCACTATCTATATAACCAACCACCTTAAAATTATTTTTGAATGTATTCCAAATACAAAAATTGCATGATCCACAAAGATACCTCAAAATTGCTCTTGTTGTACCAAATTTAATCTTACTTGGACTTTACATGAATCTAGAAATCAAGTTTAATTCTCTTATAATATTAGGTCTATTGATAGTAAGATACATAAGACTTGCTACCAAATTGTTGTAGGATCTAGCATTTAAATTTTTAGCTCCATCCCCTATAGATTTCCTTTTTCATTTGTATTCATGGGTGTGCTCATGGATTTATTGATTTCAATTTTTCTTTTGTGAAGAGGATCAATAGCACATTTTTCTTGTGAAATAAATATACCATCGCCCATTTTCCTCACTTATATGCCAAGAAAATAATGCATCAATCCCAAATCAATGATTTCTAATTCAATCATCATAGCATGTTTGATTCTTCTACTAACTGATTACTTGAATATTTATATATCAAGCTATCTACATATAAGCAAAGTAACAATATATCACTACCATTTAATTTCATATATAAAGTAGGTTCATTTTCACTTCTATGAAATCCATTTTTCAGAAAATAATTATCAGTTGTATTATGTCATGCTCTTGGAGCTTATTTAATTCCATAAAGATTTTTTTCAATTTGCATACATTGTGTTCATTTTCTGCAACTTCATATCCTTGGGGCTGTTGAACATAAACATCTTCTTGCAATACACCATTCAAAAAGGTTGATTTCACATCAAACTAATCTAACGAACCAATTATATTGTCTTGTTAATGTCAAAATAGTTCTTATTATTTATAATCTTGCAATAGGAGCATATGTTTCATTGTAGTCAATACCTGGTTGTTGAGCATACCCCTTTACCACTAACCTTGCTTTATGCTTTTGTATAGACCTATCAACCTCGTAATTTGTTTTATGCACCCATTTGACCCTAATGAATTCATTTTTAGGAGGAGGATCCACAAGTTCCAATGTTTCATTCTGCTTAACTGCCACAATTTCTTCATCCATTGCTTTGCACCATGCTTCATTTTTTACTGCATCCTCAAAATATGTTGGCACTGCTTCAATTTGAGACATCAAATAAAAATTAATATATCCATAAATTTCATTGAAGGATTTTACCTTTCTTGGAGGAGGAATTGGGTGTGAAAGAAGGCCTGAACTTGAAGAAGTTGATGGAGTGGACGTAGTCAAAGAAGTATTTGGGCTACTAGTTGGATATCTAGAAACAAAATATCCTCATTCTTGTACAATAGCGTTTGGGCTTTATTGTTGTACAACTTGATTCCACTGTCAATCCTCTATTTCATCTAATAACACATCATGAATAACCAATAATTTTTTAGTTTGTGGATCATAAAATCTATAAGCCTTTCTCCCCTCACAATAGCCACTAAAAATGCATTACTTTTATCATCTAGTTTTTTTTTCCCCTTTTCAATAGAAACATGAGCATAAACAATACAACCAAAGACTTTCAAATTGGAAACATTAGTTTCTCTTCCAGTCCATGACTAATATGGAGTCATATTTTGTACACTTCTTGTTGAACATCTATTAAGACAATTAAGAAATGTAGCTACATCTTCAACCTAAAAGGTGTTTGGAAGACATTTAACTTTCAACATGGACCTAGCCTTCTCAAAAATTGTCCTATTATTTTTCTCGGCCATACCATTCTTTTGGGGAGTATAAATTGCTATCAATTATCTTTGGATGCCATTCCTTTTGTAGTAACAATAAAATTAATTAGAAATGAATTCAACCCCTTGATCCATGCTTAATGTATTCAAAACATAACCACTTTCCTTCTTAGAAACAACTTTAAATTCTTCAAAGATAGAAAATGCATTAAATTTTTGTTTAATCAAATATACCCATGTTCTTCTACTAAAATCAACAACAAAAATAATAAAATACTTGGTTTTATTGGGAGATAATGTTTTCATAAGAAGCTCATATCTGCATGCACTAACTTTAGTGGTTTTTTTACTCTCCAAGGTTTTTTTTGTGCTTCTTACCAAGAATGCATCCTTCACATACTTGATCAATATAATCAAGAAGAGGAAAAACTTTGACCATTTTCTTGTGATGCAATAATATTAAGCCTCTTGTGTTAATATGCCCATATCTCATGTTCCATATTCAAGAAATATTATCATAGCCAAGTTTTAATTCTCTATTTGCTTCAAAGGGAAGATTACGACCAAAAGTTATTTCAACATATTAACCTTAGCTATAATTTGATTATCATTATCCTTATCATAAGTGATGCATTGATTGTTTTTAAATATAACAAGATATCCCTTTTTTATAAGTTCCCCCACACTCAACAAATTATGTGCTAAACCAGGAACATATAAAACATTATTAATATGTTTTATTTCTCCTTAGTTTGTCTTAATTGCAATAGTTCCTTTATCTCTTTTCATCTCCTAACAAAAATTCAAACTTAGTAGATTCATATATCTTTACAAAGTTGTCATTGCTTTCAAGCATGTGATTGATGCAACCTCTATCCGAAAGCCATACCTCCCTGGAAACCTTATTAGCTAAATCCTAAGCTAAAAAAATCTGCACACATCCTCTTTCTCTTCAGAAAAGTTAGCTTGTTGCATTTGTTTTTTTCGAAAATGACATTCAAATGGAAAAATCTTTTACAATAAAAGAATTGAACTTAAGATTTTTCATATTTTTTTACCTCCATCATTACTGCCATTACCTCTTTCTTTGTTACTTTTAGGAAAAATTCTTCCTCAACCTCTACCTCCTATATAAGCTTGTCCTCTTCTTCTTCCTCGAGTGCTCATAATTTTTTCATGTGAAGAACTCTGAACTTCTAGACCTTCAATTTAAAAAAAAATAGCTTTTTCCTAGAAATCTTGATCAAAAGGATTTTTAACAGATCTATTCATCCTTTGATCATGATATTGAAGAGGTCTCATAAGCTCATTGACAAACAATTGAGTCAAACCTTTAGATTCTTCAATAACAACAACAAAACCATCAAGTTTTGTGGAAAGAATTCTTAAGAAAATTCAGCAACTTTTTGATCTCTTAAATCTTCTCCATAAGATCTGATTTGATTCATTATTTGCATAACTCTAGTGAAAAATTATTGCATAGACTCATAACTTTCCATGCAAATATTTTCAAATTATCTTCTGAGAGATTGCATTTTAACAAATTTTACTATATCTATTCTTTTATATGCCTTTTGTAGCACATCCCACACATCCTTTGATTTCGTTGTTGCAATGAGTCTTGGAAAAATTGAATCATGCACTTCTTGTTGCATGGAAAAAAAATAGTTTTTGAGTCTTTTTGTTTTGTTTTTTCCCTCAACTATTCTCTTTGGAGATGAGTCCAACCTACAAGAGCTTGAGAATATCAACGTTCTACATAACCATTTTCTACCAAACCCCGCAAATCTTGTGAAGGAAACAATGTCTTGATTTTAATGCTAAAAAAATCATAATTCTCACCTTTAAAGATTGGTATTTTGGGCTAAGAAATATTAACAACACTGTTGTTATTGAAAATTTCTTTACACTCTTGAGCACTCCTATAAAATAAGTTTCGCAATAAATTAAATATCTCCCACTAATTGAAAATGGGTCTAACACCAAAAATGTAGAAATTTTATGAGGAGATAGACATAGTCAAGAAAAACACAATATAAATATTAAACTAAAAAAACATCAAATATGTCAATGCTTGATATTCTTTGTTCTCCTTCTCAATACTCTACTGGAAATAATCAAGTACAAAAATATATATAGCCTTCAATACTTTTGCAACTATAGAAGCACCCTTCACATTTTACATCTACAGAAATTAACATTTGTCAGTGATTTCAACTAATTGGTTGAGACTAATCCACACTTCTTATTGATCTACTGACTTATAATCTATGCTAACATAACACAAAATTTGTTGGGTGTTGAACCAAAATATATGCTAACAACTTACTGAATTAAGAATTATATTTAACATCTATGGAACACCATAATGATGAGGGGAACGAGAATAGGGGATGTAGGGAATAGATAAAACTATTGAATGAGGAATAGCACATATGTGAGAGGCATGGAGGGTCAGTGAGCCATAGCTAAAAATCAATAGGGAAGATCAAAACATAACAAGGAAGAAATGGCCAATTACAAACAACAAGGAAAGAAATAACCTCCCAAAATAATGGGTTTGAGGAGAGAGATAGAGAACCAAAATCCAAAATACCAAACCAATGTAAATAGTGAAATCATAAAATGATGTTAGTGTTGATAAAATTTACAAAGAACAATAAGTAGAAGAGAAAGCCCGAGAAAAATGATCCACACAGGGGAGAAGCTCAAACGATGATAGAGAGCCTCGAACCATGATGACAAATTGTGAGTGATGATGTTTGGGACTACATCTCACCTATATTCTTGATATGTTGGCTTGAAACTACTCCACCCAGGGAATGGCTGCCATGATTTGTGAACTGTGATGGCTCCCAATTTCCTTTGCTTAGCTACACATCTAACTTCCTTCCACTTCCTAGAATTATAGTTATCGTTGTCCTCTCATGACCATAACTATTTCCTTGATCTCGATAGTTTAATACCTTTTATCTTGGTGTATGTTCCTAAGCTTTTGCATGCTCACATGCTTAGCCAATTGAAACTTTGCTTTCTTGGATCAAGTCTCGTGGTAGCGGGGTAGCCATGCAGGCTGCTAGGTGGGGGAAGCCTACTTCTATGCATTAAACTTGATCTAGTTCATGGTTGTCCCATCGAATGTTATAGGTACACCTCAATGAAGATTACAAGAGAAGTTTCCCTCATTGCTTGTTATACTATCTAGTATAAAATTACCTTTTGGCCCTATAGCAAGATCTCAAAACTATTTTTTATTAACTAAAAGCTTGTATTCCTCAGACATAACAAAAGAAGTTAATTTCCTAAGACCCAAGGCATCTAGGAATAGAATTATACCCCACTATAAATGACCAATTAATCATTTCAAGTAACATAGTTTTTCTTAAAATAATATTGTTAAATTATATTGGATTTATGAATGATAAATTTTTCATATATATATATATATATATAATTATAATTAATAATTTTTCGCATCTATAAAATAAAATAAAATAAAAAAAAATTAAAAAATTCTCATTCATAAAAAATTATAAATTTCTCATTCAGAAAAGGAAAGTAGATCACATTCTGGATATCAGTCATAAAAGAAATACAGTAAAATTTATAAATATATATCTAAAAAGTAAGTAATATAATACAGGAAAATTTATTTTAAGTGTAATGGAAAAATAATGCTCAAACCCTCTTCACTTTATTTCTTCCTTTCAACGTCAATTCATGCCTCGAGAGAAAGTTCCATTGGGAATACTGACTTTTAGAATTTGAAATGAGTATCATCTACTTAGCTAAATTAATGTTTAGAAAATTTAGAATTTTACTTGATTTCTCCACATGTTTTTAATTAACAGAAAGTTTTTTTCAAGGGAAAATCCGAATATTCATTGCTTCTCCTCTGTCACCCCACGGAGTGTTTATTTTTTTAATTGTTATTTTTGGTTATATCTATTTTTTTGGTTGATTTTCTTTACTCAAATCATTTCTTAAAAAAAAATGATTTTTACACGATTACATGTTTTTGGATTTGGAGTTGTACCTTCTTTTCATTTTGGTTGAGATTTTCATGGTGAAGGATAATCATGAAATTGTCTTATTTCTTTCTTGATGATACACCAATAAATGTATTACCATAATTTACATGTTGAATATATATATAATTAATCATGGAGTTGCTTCACTACTTTATTCAAGTTCATTAACCACCATTTCCCTCAAATGAGGAATATTAATACATTAATTCTTTAATGTGGCGAGTAAGTCTTCAGCTTTTCAATTCGCACTTCCATAAGAATATTGATATATGTAGACATTTGATGTTTATTGATTTTAGTATTTTATCTGTTAGTAATATTATTATAAATTTTTTAATTGGAGTTGTAATATTCTTTAATTTATATTCAATAATTCAGATTAAATGAAATGCTCTTTATTTTATAATTTTAATAGAAATAAGATCTTTTCTATCAAAAACATAATTATGGTCATATATCGAACATATAAGAATAAGTTAAATAACATGGAATAATATTTTATCTGTTAGTAATATCATTATGAACTTCTTAATTTGGAATTTAATATTTTTTAATTTATATTCAATAATTCAAATTATAGGAAATGATCTTTATTTTATAATTTTAATAGTAGCAATATTTTTTTATATGAAAAACATAGTTACTCAGAGGAGAATGATAAAGTGTTGGGGAGAATGATAAAGTGTTGGGAGGAGATCAAATGGGTTCGTGCAGATCCATAGCTGTGAGTTTTAATGCAATAATTATGTTGATTGGATGACAGTTGTTGTGGTAACGCCACTCCATTTAGGGAAAGACACGATCGTATTCCAATCCGCTATGGACTCGTAAGGATCGGTGGTAAAGAGGGCCTGGACTCCACAACACCGTTTGGCCACATCTTAATATGGGAGCAATGGAAAAACGATCAAGAGGGAGGGGAAATAAGTCATTAGTTTATCGGGAATGATATGGATATAAGATTAACGAGGGAAGCTGCGAGGCAGCAAGTCCCTGCATTGAGTGCGGTAGAATGCTTTTCTATAGTAGCACGACTGAGCCAGTAAGAGAACCCCACATAGACCTCAATATTTCGGAAGCAACATTCTTCCCATGGCCCCTGGGACGGCAGACCTTCGTGAACCAAAAGTGAACTGACCTTATGAGCTCTTTTTTCGCAGTCCTTTGAATATCACAGCTCCCTTGGTAATTTTTGACACAAACAAAGTTTTATCTGGTAGCATGTAGCCTAATAAACTGATATGAAAGAAAAATGTTGCAATTATAGAGATGCTTTTTACAGAGAATTTATTTATAGACATCCATGAAATTTTGGTTGTCCTAGTTAGGAGAATATATTAAAAGCAGGCCATCTGTAGGAAGGTTAATCAAAATCTGGCTCTATAAACACTATTCTGTAATCATACTGTATGGTAAACTCAGAATTTGATAATACAATCTAGCAGTTACTATTAACAAAATAAAAGAGGATAATACCTCTGAAAAATGACTTTCAGAGCCTTGGATTTCATCACATATGATATGTAGGTAAAACAGTGACAGACTAATCAGTTAAGACAGGGATGAAGGATGACTGAGGAGAACTTCGCTTTGCTGGCAGCTGGCAGATACTGAGAGACATGGACCTGAAAAGTGAAAAATGATCAAAGGGATCTGATGTAACCTGACAAATTTGACTCGGTGTCCAGGAAAGATCTCAAACCAGATGCCACTAGTAGAATGACCTAACAACATCTATGCATATGGGAAGAAGCAGAAGGCAAACTCTTACCCACTATGAATTTCATAGTATGAAGATTGAACCATGGTTTTGGGGCCAAGGAGACAAACACATCAGAGATGCATCTTTGTGATTTAAATTTATTAATATCATAGACAGCAACAAAATAATGAATTGTAGGGTATGTAGTTATCAGAGAACAATTAACTTTTTTTCGAATGCTGATGTTATAAAAAGCTTTAGTAAGGATGGTAGATCTAATGAAGTGCTTATAAACTACCATATTTCTTTTCTTTTATGGCCAAATCTACCAAACAATAATGAATCTTTCAGTGCCTTAGTTCTCAATGATTCCATTTAAGAGCTTACCCTCACTCATTGACAAAACAAAATGCAATTGACTAGATATAATTGATTCTCTAACAAAAGATTTTAAGTTCTTACTTCTCTTCTGCATTCAAGAGCCTCCCTGCCACAGATTGGTAAGCTTCCTTTATTCTTTGCACAATCAATCAAAAGTATGAAATGTGTTAAAACTTTACACGTGCCAAATACAAGACGTTGGTACTATGTAAATTGAAAAACACAAAAAAATGTATCTATTGAATCAAGCACTCCTTGAAAGTTTAAAGTATAACCATCCAATGGCCTGTATAGGCTTGATTTACTACACTTGTAATCCTGAGAAGACTGGAACTTTGTTGGGCTTCTTTCTCTAGAACTGGTCAATCCTGTTAGCAAAGGAACAATTATAAACCTGTTACTAGGAAGCACTGCATGCAGAAGTCAGCCTATCAATATAGGGTATCTACTATCCAATCAAAGTTATATCCTATTGCATGCAAACATATTGAGATCTAATTTAACCCATGATCTTAACCACCAATAGAGATCAAAAAAATCTCTAGCCACATAAAAATCTAGTGTTGAGACGGATCTATGCTAGTTTACTTTTTATACATTTTTGTTGGGTCGTTTTCTTCTACTTTTTTGACATGAGATCAGAACTTTGTTTCCTTTTCATTTTAGTTTATTTAGAAATCCACATGTGACACACGTGACAGATCTCTTCAACCCTAGGTTATAATAGCACCTAGCTACTCTCCGTGCAATAAAGAGCAATCACAGAAGGGAGGTACTGATTGACTCAATCTGTGCCAAACTTAAAAGTTTAAGAGATCATTGTTTCAACCATATTCTGATTAATTTTATGTTTAGAATTTCTGAGATGCCCTTTAACCAATTGGAAATATACAAAGTAAACATATGCAGTCTAAAACTTTATAGGAATTCCTTCCTTGGGAATGTCCATCTAGTACCTATCGGACAGGAGAACGTATGAAGTCCTTTCCTGAAAAGGAAGTACAAACAAGTATAGTTTTGGCAAACTTTCCATTGTATCTAATAAAAGATATCATGATAAAGCCCTGAGGGTGAGCTCAAGAACATTAAGAGGAGCTCCTGTGTCAATCACTCTCATTCCTCTCGTCAAACCATATGTAGCACTCATAGATACAGCTCTAACCTTATGATTTCCTAATAATTGTTGTACCTCACAAGTAACCTGAATTTCATGACCCGCTATACCTTGACCCTTAACTACAATGAATTGTAAATATTGGTTGTATTTGTTTATATTACAGAGTAGAACAGATGAGTGGATGAGTTGTGGCAGATGTGAAGCAAAACCCTATTACAAAGATGGAGGGTTCATGGTGAAAGCTTCACAGTTTGAAATTATGTCTGCCAATATGGTGCAGAAGAGGAAACTTTGTGATTTTTTCGTGTTTTTGGCACTGGTCATTGTTGCTCTGGTACTCTATTGGAGTTTATGGAGAATTTTTACTTATGGAATTTCTTATAGATTTGTCACAATTTAAGCACAACAATCTTCAGCACAATGGAGTTTCAAGATCCAGAGGTTTGATGATACCAATGTGACTGCTGCTACTCAAGAAAATCAAAATGTGAGTTCTGTTGTTCAACAAAATCAGAGCAATGAACATGAAATGAATGGCAAAGAAGAGGAATCCTTGTATCGGTCAATGGATGAGTGGAAGAACATCAAAATGTGAGTTCTGATGTTCAACAAAATCAGAGCAATGAACATGAAATGAAAGGCAAAGAAGAGGAATCCTTGTATCGGTCAATGGATGAGTGGGAGAAAAGTTTTGATAATTTCTATGCTGATTTTGACATTACCTCAAGAGACAAAAATGGTTGAAGGCCCATCATCATCTGCTTCTGAGGTGCTTCAAAAACAAGTAGGACTACTATAGGATCCATAGCTTGGACATGTTTTACAACACAATCCTCCCTAATCAGAAAATGTACATTTTCTGGGACAAAATTCCTTAGATTAGGGTAGCCATGGTGGCTCACCCTGAAGCTGAGTGGAGATGATGGATGGACTCAGATGCTATGATCATAGACATGGAATTTGAGCACCCATTGGAGAAGTACAAGGACTTCAATTTCATAGTCCATGGATGGGAGGAGAATGCTTATAAGAAAAGGAGCTGGTTGGGAATCAATACAGGGGTAGGGCTTCTTTACTGTGTACATGTTTTTCATCCACTAGCTACTCAGAAAATTGGGTTTCCAATTGGTTTGATGGCTAGGGCTATGAGCCAGCTGATTTGACTAGTTTCTGGTTCAGACCGACCAATTTTGAAAAGTATGCTTGGAATGGAAAATATATGATTAGGATTTCACCAAGCTCTCCTCCCAGGGAGTGAATGATGTGAGATGAAGCTTTGAGACATGGTTTGCAAATATGCAGTCAACATAAAATTGAAATCAAATGCTAACTGAGAATGCAGATGATACAAGTCACAAAAAAAAGATAAAATCTCTTCAGCTCTTCCAATTCCTTCTCAAACTGAACTTTGATTCACGTATTCTGTCATAAATAGAAAGAAATGTATGTAGTGAGCTTAAAATGATGCTCCAAGTTCATATACATACTTAGGCAACTTCCAATAAGCTAAAATCAGGATCTAGGTAAACTAATAAATATTGGCTAAAAAAATCTAGCAATAGCAAAAGGCAAACATACCAAATCTTGCACATAAAACTTTTCAAATTTAGAATAGAGAAGTTATATGGGAATATTCTGGAAGTACCTATTCTTCATGAGGCTTTCTAATTCTCTCTTGTTCCTTCGGTATCCTCAGCATCTCATGGTACAGAGGGTCTAGAACATCTGTTTTCACAGACCTTGATGGTGCAAATATGTGAATTTGTGCATTATTAGATGCTACAAATTGTGAAACCTGAAATGGTTCATTCCTTCTAGTTAAGCCATTCAAAAACATGGATGTATTAGTGGTGGCACTCAATCTCTCAGACATATCTATCACCTGAGGAGGCTAAGATGATTGAACATCTATGTGCTGAGAGTGTGGGTGCCTCCCAACATACAGTAATTAGGCGCTAAATAACCACTGGTTTATCCCAAATTTATTAAACAGCTATGTGCTGTTGGGCCAGAATCATCACTAAGTAGGGTTGAAACCATGAATGGCATAGACTAGTGATATCACTGAAACCTTCTCGAAGATCGTTCAACACAATCTATCTTGGAGTAGGTATTTATTAAGAATGTGATTGAAATATTCAAACAGGGAATCACCATGCAAATAGTTAATCAATGTAAGCCCCTGAATATAAAGATTAATTCACCTTGTAGAGCCCCTGAATATGAAGATGACAGTGAGACTTCTAAACTCTGCTTTCCCTATAAAATAAACTTAGCATCTTCCTAGGAAATTGGTTGTAATGGACTATAATGAGATACTTCATCCTCTTAGTATCTAAATTTGCAAGAGGCTAAAATATATCAAATATATTGAAAGAAATTAGGTTTCTTAATGAATTAATAAACATCAGTAATTGATCATTTAACTAAATGCTATACCACGGCTCAAATACAGGTTAATATTATAGAAAATACCAACTTTTTCTAGTCACAAAGTTAATAAGAATGCAATTTTTGGATCAATATGAACTTCGATTTCTTATATCACTAGATTTCGACAATGGAAAATAATATTGCTACAAAATTAGATGGAACTAACTAAAAGTATCACCAAATAGGTTAGAACCACCATGAACCATGAATGATTTCAACTTGCCCTGCCAATTGCGGGTAGGTGAGTCTGCATGGTGGATAGTGTTTGCCATAGTGGACATCTAAGAAGAAAATTAACAAGTTATAATATGAAATATACATATAGCAAGTCAAAACAAAATATGATACAATTGAATATACATATATATTAAGAAGAAAATTAACAAGTTATAATATGAAATATACGTATAACAAGTCAAAATATGATATTGTTGAATGTACATAAAGATTAAAGGGAGATCAGCCATTGATCATTTAATGAGATGCCACACACACAAGTCCATATTCCTCAATTTTAAACCATCACATACATCAAGAAGAGAGATCATGGCTTGCTGCGATAAATCTCCAAACTGATAACCAATAACTATTGCAATAGACACCCAAATATTGTAATCATAGGAGATTTGGCGATTACTGGGTTGGAAATTGCGTACAAAATGGAAAAGATCCTACACAACTCCAAATTACTTTCAATTACCTGGTATCATTGTCTCTCCATGAAATGATGAGGTCGAATCAAATCCATAAACAAAATAGTGCTAAAAAATTCAACAGAAATAGAGGGACAACTTATAAACCCATTCCCTGAGTTCAACCTATCAATGTAATCATCAAATTGATGCCATGTGCATAGATGATGTTACCCATATTGACCTAAATTAGCAAAACCTATTCGAACATTACAAAACCAATTTGAATATGATATTGTACTCCAGATAAAGACAACAACCAAGACCACACATGGTAACAAGCAAATTAAGCAAGAGTAACTGCAACTTGAAAGTAATTGTTTGCAACTAGAGAATATAGATAATTGTCATAATGAAGTTTTAACAGTTAGCTTCAAGTCCGACGACAAAGAAAATAGTACCGTATGACCAAACAGATCAGAGCTATAGTAGTTGATGAGTGTCATAAATAGATTATTCAAAAGACCTCAACAACTGCACGTCAGTAAACTATCTACTTCCCTGGTGCACCATACGATGTTAATCATGAGAATCGTTTGTGTTTCTGAGGACCTGCGCATCAAATCTATGCTGCCCTAGATATATTGTGAGCTTGCAGCATGAGACGCTCTGAAATTGCTCCCTTGCAGCAAGCCAAATACGTGTCCTCCAAAGTTTCGAATGCCACCTACATTGGAAAATTTGTTTGCACAGACCTTGCGGTGCAGATATGTGAATTTGTGCATTATTAAATATTACAAATTGTGAAACCTAAAATGGTTCATTCCCTCTAGTTAAGGCATGCTGTTGCTATTACATTTGTGATAGAAAGCAGAATTTAGTAGCTCACTAGTTTTCAATCATGGTCGTTCGATGTCCATACCCCACTGAGCATGAAGACCACCAGAAGCAGTCCATGCCCGAAGAAGAAGCCATAAGCAAGCCCCATGAAGATTGAACCAAGCCATTAGATATGAGAATGTTAAAAAATAAAAATAATAAAGTGAATTAAATTAAATTGAAAAGAGACATTGCCACGCTGAGAGCATGCTTCCCAAGTCTCGGAGGTATGGAGATCAAGTGTTGCCTATCTTATCTCGAATGCATGCCTCACTTCCAATTTCTTCTCCTGCAGAGACTTTTTCGGTGTCTGAGCCCAAATGGGTTGTTGTTGTTGTTACCATTGCCATTGAAAGTGCCACCACCACCACCTCCATCCTTTTCATTGATACTATAAACTATTAGCCCAATGTACCCCACAGCCATTACTACATAACTCTGATGATTCCCCTCGACCACAGCGCTCTGATTCCCCCTTCTACCCCATTCCCTCCGCTCCCTCCTCCTACTATAGCGAAGGCACCTACCTTCATTTATAACCCCGTACCTTCCTCCCACAAGCGTTGCAGCCATATTTATGTACCAATTATTGCATCCATTGGAGAAGCGCTACTTCGCTTTTGGGAGCCATTTTCTTTTCAAGAAAAAGGTGAAGCAAACCAGAGACAATAAAGCTAGACACAGGCAATGCGGAGGGTTTCGAGATAAAATCGAGCCTTCTTTCGAACATGTCAAAATTGCTGGCATTTGAAAGATTGATAGGCTTTTTCTTCAAAGAACTTCTGGAGGCCACCGACAATTTCAGTGGGGCGCACAGAATCAAGAATTCCATCTTCCACGTGATTCTTCGCAGAAGTAGAGTGGCGATCAAATAGATGAGAGGGTAGGTATCAAAGGAGAACAATGCCCTTCACAGATTCCACCACATGAGTCTGGTCACTCTGCTCAGCATGTACATTGAAGAATCGTTGGACTAGGACTCGTACCATGTCTTTAAGTACGCCAAAAATGGGTCCCTTAGCGACTATATCCATAGCGCATGGTCACATGCAAGGGGTTTGAACCTGTCATGGAACCAGAGGCTGCAAATTGCTCTGGACATCGCAGAAGGGTTGGAGTATCTACATCAACTCCCACCTGCGTTCACAAGGACCTTACTAGCCACAATATTTTTCTGGAGAAGAATTTTTGAGCAAAGATCGCCAACTTCGGATTGGCCAAATGTGAAGTAGATGTCGGTTCTTGTCCATAGAAGTGGTTCCAAGTTGAAGACAGAAGGTGAAAGGCGCCCAGGTAAAGGCTTATTCCTTCCTTCGCCTTCAGAGCCAACCCTGTACTACCTTCCTTCTCCTTCAGAGCCAACACTGTACTAGTCAATGACAGAATTAGATGAACCCTGGAATATTCCAGGGCAGCAAGCTGGATAATACAACAATACTGTAAAAGTGTTTAACAGTTGAGCAGGGTCAATCACAGGGTCAATCACAAAGCACTATAAAAGCGTTCAGTAGTTGAGCAGGGTCAATCACAGAGCATTGGCGATGGGTAGAAGCAGGAGGTAACTTCTGTATTTCTGTATTTCTTTCCTTCATGATTCATTTTCCTTTCTTCATGAATCATTCCCCTTATGGCGAGTTTCCAGTGCTACCAGTCCTGCAATTCTAGTGCTATCAGTCCTGCAATAATATTTGGAATAAGATTATACCTAGTTACATGCAAACATAAGAGATGGCCCCTGGAAGTTGTGGCAGGCAGGAGTGGCAGGCGTACAAGCGATGATAAGGAGTGGTGGCAGGGCTGATGCTTCCTCTATTATACCATGCAGTCCATGGAAATCCAAAATAGCATAGCTAACATTTAATGACGTCGACTAATGCCAGCATTAGATTAGGTAGCATTTTTACCAGTTTCAAAATATCAAGCAAACAAAATTATAACAATCGCTTTAGCTTCGGATTAGCCTCGGGTCCTCTGTAAGAGGCCAAATAACATGATTAATCAATATGGGCCCACAAAACTTGGTTTATAGTTGATAAGCGAGGAGTAAAAGCAGCACTAATAATGCTAAAGTGCTCATTTTCGATTACTATAGTCCATGCCTGGAAGGTAGGGACTAATAATAATATCTCTCTTTTTTATTAAATCTTCACATGCCAGTGTATGAAAAAATTTATTAACTGAATCTCATTTTTTGTAGTCTTATGATATTATAAAAAATTCTAAATGGTGTTAAGTCTTATTAAACCGTGAAGATTGAATAAAGAGTGTAATTGATAACATAAAACTAATGTAAAAAGTTCTAACTAATTACTATCTTCTATACTTACAAGAACATGGAATTCAAAGGTAAAGAACACAATATTTACATAGTGGAAAATAACAGTCGAATTTTACTTTATACTGTGGGAAATCACAGTGGATTTCTCCTCTGCGTAGTGGAGAATCACCGGATTCTACTTAGAATAATGATAAATTGTAGTCTCGAATCAAACATATATTCAAAACACATACACAGAATAGCAGAATGGACACTTTAGCATATTTATCTACCATCCGACCTCCCTTCCAAAATACCAAACGCATTTGCAACCCTTCTACGCGAAAGTCATCACTATAAAGAAGAGCAGCTTCGCGTTAAAGGAGAAATTTAGTGAAACAATATAGAAGTTAGGGCATGACCACCCAATCACAGTTGGGTTACTCTGCTTGGAAGTACATATTTTAAATTGAATGTGACTGGCATACAAAATCAAATTTAAATTAATTGTGTGGATGTGACTTCAATTTACATCCACTTCAATTTAAATGAGTTTTATATAAAAATAGTTCTACTCTTCGGTTAAAAGGGTGTAGAATTATATGTTTATAAAGTTTAAGAAAATAGTTCTACTCTTCGGTTAAAAGAGCTTAGAATTATATGTTTATATATTCTGAGAAAATAGTTCTACTCTTCGGTTAAAAGAGTGTAGAATTATATGTTTATAAAGTTTCACAGGCTATAAAGTTATACTTTGAACATAAATGTGCCAATTTTTTTAATCATTACTTTATATGTTTTTATGATGGTTTATTTTTTTATCTTTTTATATTATGTTGGTTTTAGGTATTGCAGTAATAATATTGTAATTTGTAAGGTTTTTAATTTTAATTGTCAATGAGTGTTTATATAAAATTTAAGAGGGGTTGTGAGTGTATATGGGGAAATACTGAAATGAAATATAGATGTACAAAGACCAAGTTGAGTCTTTTGTGTTATATGAAATTTGCAATTGGAAGAAATAACTTCTTAAAAGGAAAATGGCACACAAACCTAGACTATTTGCAATAAAAGAAGACACAATTCTATAGTGTTTGCAATGAAATGAAAGTACACTTGCACACTTCTATGCTATTTTGCAGGGAAAGGAAAATATAATGTTGAAATGAGACTTGTAAACACTATCAAAAAAATAGATCTGTAAAGGAAACCAATAAAAAACAACTACAATAATTGTATACTTCAAAGTTCCATTATCAGGGTTCAAAGAGTATTGTAATATCAAAGAACACAAACAATGAGTTTATTACAAATCCGAGGAAAGAAAAATCATATTGGATCTCGAAGCAATCATGGAAACAAGAATTCAACAACTACAAAATCAATCAATTTCAGGGAATCTCATTAAGTGGAAGAAATAACGTGTTGAACATTCCACGTGGGATGATGAGTATTTTGTATAGAGGCATCCAAAGCTACTCAAGCATTGATGTGAATACTTTTATGAAGAAGAGGGGCATGTTAGGTCACTATAATACTAGGGTAGCCCCTATATTGTTATTATGTGCCCCATAGAAGCTCACTATAGTTATTATTGTGACATTACATTATTATTTTTATGTAGGCCCTAATTATATTGACCCTTTAGAATCCTATATATACCAAGGAGGTATTGTCATTTGAATCGTCCAAGAATTGTTTATTTATGTGACATCAAAAGAATTAGTTTCCTCAAAGTGGCTTATTATAAAATCATTGATCTATATTTTCTTCTATGTTATTTTGATCGAGATTGTAGAATTTTCCATTGTAGATCAACAAATTATGCAATAAACTAAAAGAAAATACAAGATCTACTTCTACAACAAACTTGTAGAAGCTTAATCGAATATGAGCAAGATCAAATAGAACACATATAACTGGGAATGGGAAAGCAATCACACATGAACACAGATGAATACTTTGGTGAAAGCCTCAGCCTAAAACCCTGATCTATGTAATATCATACAACTGGAAATATGCTCAAATTACACAAAGATTCAGATCACAAGCCATCCAGCTCTCAGTACAATCAAACAATACTGTTTACAAACTGAATCGACACAACATATGCCTTCCTCCAGCCCTCCAAGACTCCTATTTCCTTGCGCAGTTTGATTTCGGGTCCAATGCTACCACTTGTGTGAATTGGCCTCATCACACAACCATCAAACTCAAATGTAACTGTATAATCTCCAAGGAATTAATTCATTCTACATGCAAGACATATCCACCATCAAATATTCTTACAACTGATAGTACACTATCCAAACACCTGATCTCAACTGGGTCTCTAACTGAACTGACATGCATGAGTTATTTATGAGAGAATATTCAGTTATGTGAAGTGCAGCAGTTACATGCATGCATGCATTAACTAACTAAACTCACAATTAGTTCCACAAACTGTTGGAACTAATCTAACTAGACTTAACTCAGGTAACTGAGCTAATTAATTACAACTCAAAGTAAAACTCACTCTCATCTCCTTTAATCAAGGGATAACTTCCTCAATCAATGGAGAAACTATTGCATGTCCTCACCTAGACTTCATGTTTGATTTCCTACAACAAATTAAATCAAGAAGAATTAATTAATTATTTTACAAACAACTCCTAAGATCAAATTTGAAATTTTAATTCTCAATTTTAGTTCAGGGAATAGCTAAAATTGGAATGTATCCTGAGATTCTATTTATAGCAGTGTTATTTTTAGCACTTCTATTTTTAGCATTTCTTCTTTCTATTTTCAACACTCCCTCTCAAAAAGAAATAGATTATCAGCAACCCCAATACTGTCCCTATGGAAATCGAAATTGCATTTTGACAATGCCTTAGTCAAAATATCTGCGTCTTGTTCCTCAGTCAAAAAATACATCAATAACATGATCCTCATCACCACACAGTCCCAAAGATGATGGTGTCAGATATCAATCTACTTGGACCTGTTATGAAATACTTGATTGTCAGAGAGTTTGACACAACTCTGATTATCACAGTAGATCACAATTGGATCCATCTTCTGACCAAAAAATCTCACTAGAATCATCTGCATCCAATTGACCTTGCATGTTGCCTAACTGGCAGCCATGTATTCAGCCTCTGCTGAGCTAAGTGCAACTGACCTCTGTTTCCTGCTATACCAAGAAACTGTAGTTGAACCAAGGTTGAAGATTCCTCTAGAAGTGCTCTTCCGGACTTATGGACTCCCTGCCCAATTCGCATCTGTGAAGCCTTGAAGCTTCACTCCCTCTATCTGTCTGTAACACAATCCATGCTGAGATGTGCCTCTGAGGCATCCCAACTCATGCTTCGTTGCCTTCCAAAATAGCTTGGTAGGTTGAACCATAGCTTGACTCAACTAGTTCACTGCAAAACATAAGTATAGTTGTGTGTTGACTAGATACATAAGTGAACCCACAAACTGTCGATAAACAATAGCAGCTACTACCTCAATTGAAGTAGCATCCTCCTTCCTCTAGTTACTAGCTAAAGGAGTCTGTATGGGCTTGGAATTCTCCATGTGGAACTACCTGAGTATCTCATTGGCATACATTCCTTGAGACACAAAAGCTTCCCCATCGTTCTGCCTTACTTCCATGCCTAGAAAGTAGTGCATAAGACTCATGTCTTTTATCTCGAACTCTCTTGCAAGATCCTCCTTGAAAGACTAGATCAGCTGATGATCACCTGTCAAAATCAGATCATCGACATAAAGAACAATGATCAATGACTTACCTTCTACCATGATGTGGTAAAAGTTTGCATCTGCTTCACTCTTAGTGAAGCCCAACCCAATGAAATAGCTGTCAATCCTGGTGTACCAAGCACAAGGTGCTTGCTTCAGCCAATGAAAATCCCTCTTGAGTC
Source organism: Pinus taeda (assembly GCA_000404065.3). Taxonomy (NCBI): domain Eukaryota; kingdom Viridiplantae; phylum Streptophyta; class Pinopsida; order Pinales; family Pinaceae; genus Pinus; species Pinus taeda. The sequence goes on from APFE031251511.1 coordinate 22,813, forward strand.
GACACATATGCGACTCATGATCGAAGGTCTTGAAACCTTCTAGTTTCTCAATGTACAACTCCTCCTCACTCTTCCCATTGAGGAACGTTGTCTTCACATCCATCTGATGGATATTCCAACCCATCTCATCTAATAATGCCAACATCAATTTGATAGATGAGTACCTTGCTACAGGAGAAAAGGTCTCATCGTAGGCATTCCCCTCAACCTCTGAGAAACCACGGGAAACAAGCCTTGCCTTATGTTCCTCAACACTGTCATCATCTACCTACTTTACCTTGTAAAGCCCTTTGGAACTCACGACTGACTTATCTTGAGTTCTTCGGACAAAATCCCAGACATAGTTCCAAACAATGGATTCATACTCCTCCACCATTGCATCAACCTAGACTCGTTGTTGCACTGCCTCCTCAAATGAAGAAGATTTAGACTCTACACACTCCCCAACCAGAGCCATGCAGCTAGTGTACCACTCGGGTGACCTCCTCTATTTGTGCTGAGAAAATGGTTATCCAAAATTCTCCCATGCATCCATCATCAACCTCTGAGTTCCCCTTGAGTGTTTCCACCCATCTCTAGAAGACTTAGCATTAGCTAATGTATCGACTCTCAGATCCTGCGCATGTGGCTGCTCCGCATCAATCTGAGGCTCCTCCTCCTTAGGAACTAAAAGTTCCTCCTCTGCATGCAACTTTAGCTCCCTCTCAAGTGATACTCCCATGGTTTTTTACTCGTCAAACTTCAGATCTCTACGTACCACTATCCTCTGACTAGTAGGCAGGAACTGTAGGTTTTAACCCCATACAGAAATTACCTGCATACGAATTCGAAATCACAGGAAAAATAAAAATGCGAGAGCATAACACATAAAACACGTATACATAGAGGTTTCCCACTGGATCCCAAAACCGGGACTACCAGCTTGATTTTTCATTATGTTCCTTTCCATGTAACAATACACATTTATACATGCCAAAGCATCCAATACCATGGACCGAAAACCATCGCATCCAAAACCATGAATCGAAAACCATCGTGTCCGAAAAACATGTGTGCAAATCATGCACAAAACCATAGGTTGGTCCGCCCAACCTAACATAGGGTCGAAAACCAAAATTTTCCGAGGCGCTGCCTCGGACCCCATAAAGTGGGGTTATGGGTACCCCTCAAACCCGCTATTAACTATGTGGAAAGAATATAACACAACCCGACAATCTCCCACTTGTTGTTTTCTTTCCACACGGGGCAACAGGAGAGCTTAGTCATTTTTCAAGCCCTGAAACACCCATTATTTCTCTACACCAAGAGAACTTCTCAGAGCTAATAGATTTTGTCAATGCATCTGTAGTATTCTTCAAAGCATCCACCTTTACCAGCAACACCTTTTTGTCTTCTATCATATCCCTCACAAAGTGATACTGAACATCAATGTGCTTTGTCTTTGAATGATAAGCAGGGTTCTTTGCCAATAAAATTGCACTTTGGCTGTCACAGTCTATCCTTATAGCTCCCTGTACTAACCCCATACTTGAACACAATCTCTGCAACCAAACTGATTCCTTGCTTGCATGAGTGGCTACCATGTATTCTGCCTCTTTAGTTGATAGTGGCACTACAGATTGTTTCTTACTCATCCAACTACTTGCACCTCCAAATAGGTTAAACACATACCCACTTGTAGATCTTCTCTGATCCAGATCTCCAGCCCAGTCTGCATCAACAAAGCCATGAATATCCAACACTCTATCC
>APFE031251511.1:28953-56816 GCA_000404065.3 Pinus taeda
TCCCACTGAACAGGGTCTACCACAGGCCTGAGCGAAACCCCTCAGCAACAAAGGCGTCCCCTTGAAGCCAAAACAGCTCTGACACCAAATGTAGGTTTTAACCCCATACAGAAATTACCTGCATACAAATTCTAAATCACAGGAAAAATAAAAATGCGAGAGCATAAAACATAAAACACGTATACACAGAGATTTCCCACTGGATCCCAAAACCGGGACTACAAGCTTGATTTTTCATTATGTTCCTTTCAATGTTACAATACATATTGATACATGCCAAAGCATCCAATACCATGGACCGAAAACCATTGCGTCCAAAACCATGGACCAAAAACCATCGCATCCAAAAAACATGTGTGCAAATCATGCACAAAACCATAGGTGGGTCAACGCAACCTAACATAGGGTCCAAAACAAAAATTTTCTGGGGCGCTGCCCCAGACCCCATAAAGTGGGGTTATGGGTACCCCTCAAACCCCCTGTTAACTATGTGGAAAGAATATGACACAACCCAACAGGAACACCTGATAGTTGTGGGGAGTATCAGTGTACACTACAAGTATCCCCATCTCAGCTGTTGGATCTAGCTTCTTTCATGTAGCTTTGGTCACATGGCAATAAACGGATGATCGAAATATCCTTAAGTGACTCACATCTGGTCACTTCCTGGAAAAGGCCTCAGTAGGTGTCTTTGTTCCTAGTATATCGTGTGGGCTTTTGTTCTGCAAGTATACTATTGTATTGCATGCCTCAACCCACAAATTAAGTGGCAGGCTTTGGTCATGCAACATCAGTCAAGTTGCTCCCACAATCGATTTGTTCTTCCTTTTGACCACCCCATTCTATTGTGGATTATGGGGTGCTGTCAACTCCTGTCTAATTCCTTCTACAATGCAGAAGTCCTTAAACTATTGGGAGACATACTCTCCACCATAGTCACTACGCAAGGCCCTTATTTTCTTTCCAGATTCTTTCTCTACCAAAGCTTCAAACTCACAATACCTCACAAAGGTCTGATCCTTGTTTCGCATAAAGTAGATCCAACATCTACGAGAAAAATCATCAATAAAATAACATATTACATTTGTTTAGTGGTGGAGGCTATAGAGAATGGTCCACAAATATCCATGTGAACTCGCTCCTGGATTTCTCTAACTTTACTCTCTCAATCTTGAAAGAAAGATTTCGCATAGTTACCCAAGATACAACCTTTGCATGTATCCGTCTACTCCAGTTTTCCCTTGGGAAGTCCGGTAGAAATTTTTTGCATGATCTTCAAGGCTCTATGGTGCATGTGGATCAATATTCTATGCCATAGCTCGCCAACATCTTAGCTCTACACCAACTCAGCTTTGGCACTCAATGCAACACAGTTGTCAACCTCTAGCTTGTAGAGATTCTTTACTCGAATCTTGATCCTCTTGCTCTATCCAGTGCTGAAACGCCTTAGGAATACCTTTCCTTTTACTAAATACTACATCATAGCCTTTATCTTCTAGCATAGCAACAGACAAAAGATTCTTCTACAGACTTGGTACATACTTTACATCAGTCAAGGTGAGAGGAGCTCCATGCTCCCTCTGAAGCACAACCGTACCTTCACCTGAAACATGGTACTTTCCATTATCACCCATCTCGATCTGCATCTCGAGATCCTTCTCCTCTAAGGTACTGAAAATATTCTTGTCACCGAACATTTGGAATGAAGCTCCACTATCCAGGTACTAAACACATCCCACCATGGATGAAACCATGCATGCGATAAGAGAAAAATCCAAATCGAACTATGAGGCCAGTGCCTCACAATTTCATCCCTTCAACGATCCCTTCTTGGATTTCTTCTATGGAAAATTAGTAGCATAATGGCCCACCTCATGACAATGAAAGCATCGCACTTTCGATTTGTCAAACTTCTTCCCACCCTGGGAAGAACTGGAGTTGGAATGGGATGCCTTCCCTTTACCTTTCCTTGCCTTACTCGTTAAGGCTAGATTTTCCTCATTATCTTGCTTTGATGAGGATCCATCTCTAGTGCTTCTTCTTATCTCCTCCTACATCAAATCAACCAAAGTCGTTCCCAATCTTGCAGTTTCTCGCTTCCATTTACCAAGTCTTGGTAGCTATGCCAGCTCTTAGGAAAACCGAGGAGAGCTAGACTCACCATGTCATCATTGGCTGTCATGATCCACACACTTCCAAGGTCATCCCGGTAGGTGGTGAGCTTGTTCAGTTATGTAGAGATCGTGTTTCCCTTTTCACAAATGATTTTTTGAAGCTTGTCTTTCAGTGCCAACTTCCTCTTATCATTGTTGTTCCGATATAGATCTTATAATGTTTTTCACATTGAAAACAATGTCTCCTTCCCATGGAGACTCAAGACTATGTGGTCTTGAACTCCCTCCAGAAGGATTCTCCTTGCTCTAGCTAGAAATTTCTTCCATTCTGCCAATCCTCTAGCATTAGCCATTGCTGACTTAGGGACTTCTTAATCAATGAATTCCTTTAGACCGTTATCCTCTAATACTACTTCCATGCGATTCTTCTGGGCTATTTAATTTGAGCTCCCACCAAGGGCATACTCGAGTCTTAAACCATTGAACGCCATTGGTGAAATTTGAGATGTGATGAGAACTCAGTTTCTATATTCACGAACTTCAACCTTCAAACTTCTCCCTTCTTTGTATACTCTTCTTCGCTTTGATCACCTTTGCTACAATACCATGTAGAATTTCCCTCTGTAGATCAAGATATTATGCAATATACTAAAGCAAAATACAAGATCTACTTCTACAACAAACTTGCGGAAGCTTAATCGAATATGAGCAAGATCAAATAGAACACATATCACTGAAAATGAGAAAGCAATAGCACATGAAAAAAAGAGAATATTCTGGGGAAAGTCTCGGCCTAAAACCCCAATCTTTGTAATATCATACGAGTGGAAATATGTTCAGATTACATAAAGCTTCAGCTCACAAGCCATCTATCTCTCAGTACAATCGAACAATACAACTCACAGACTGAATAGACACAAGATATGCCTTCCTCTTGCCCTCCAAGCCTCCTATTTCCTTGCGTAGTTTGTCTTGGGGTCCAACGATGCCACCTGTGTGAATTGGCCTCATCACACAACCATCTAACTCAAAATTAAGTGCACAATCTCCAAGGAATGAATTCCTTCTGCATGCAAGAGATATCCTGCATGGAATATTCTTGCGACTGATATTACACTGTCCCATCACCTGATCTCAACTGGGTCTTTCATTGAACTGACGTGCATGAGTTATTTATGAGAGAATATTCAATATCTGAAGTGCAGCAGTTACATGCATGCATGCATTAACTAACTGAACTCACAATCAATTCCACAAACTGTTGGAACTAATCTAACCGAGAATGAGCAAGCAATTTCACATGAACACAAAAGAATACTCTAGGGAAAGCCTCGGCCTAAAACCTCGATCTCTCTAATATCATACAAGTGGAAATATGCTCAGATTACAAGAAGCTTCAGCTCACAAGCCATCCAACTCTCAGTACAATCGAACAATACAACTCACAGACTGAATAAGCACAACATATGCCTTCCACCAGCCCTCCAAGCTGCCTATTTCCTTGTGCCGTTTGTCTTGGGGTCCAATGTTGCCACTTGTGTGAATTGGCCTCATCACACAATCATCGAACTCAAAAGTAATTGCACAATCTCCAAGGAATGAATTCCTTCTGCATTCAAGAGATATCCTCCATGGAATATTCCTGCAACTGATAGTACACTGTCCCATCACCTGATCTCAACTGTGTCTTTGATTGAACTGACATGCATGAGTTATTTGTGAGAGAATACTCAGTTATCTGAAGTGGAGCAGTTACATGCATGCATGCATTAACTAACTGAACTCACAATCAGTTCCACAAACTGTTGGAACTAATCTAACTGGACTTAACTTAGATAACTCATCTAACTAATTACAACTGAAATTGCAACTCATACTCATCTCCTTTAATGAAGGGATAACTTCCTCAATCAATGGAGAAATTGTTGCATTTCTTCAATTAGACTTCATCTTTGATTTCCTACAACTAATTAACTCAAAATGAATTGATTAATTATTTTACAGCTGCTGAGATAAAATTCAAATTTCAATTCTCAATTTTCGTTCAAGGACTAACTAAAATTGGAATGTATCCCAAAATGCTATTTATAGCAGTGCTGTTTTTAGCACTTCTAAATTTAGCATGTCTTGTTGCTATTTTCAATAGAGATACATAACACTATCTTCCAAAATAATACTTAATTCTTAAATTTCCACCTTTGAACCAAAATTAATATAATTATTCTCTATATCTAATTTTCAGTGATTATATCTAATCTAATCATCTCCACGAGTTAAAAAAATATTTTCTCAGATAATTACAAAGTTTTTTGGTTGAAATTGTAATATCTTTTCATTTTGGGTGAGGTTTTTCTTGTGAAAAAGAATCATAATAATGTCTTATACGCAAAAAAAAAATTGTTTTGTCATAATTTAAATAATGAACCTTCATATAATTAATCATGGATTTGCTTCCATTCTCTATATGTTTTCATTAACAACCATTTCTCTCCATGGAGAAATAGTAATACATTTATTGTTTTATGTAGAGAGGAAGTGTTCAACTTTTCAATTCACAATTTCACCTCAATATTGATGTATCTATTTATCGAATGTTTATTGATTTTCTATGTTTCAGTATTTTTATATAAAAAATGGTTACTCATATTATTGTCAAATTTTTAATTTGGAGTTACAATCTTCAAATTTATATTCAATAATATAAATTAAAGGAAATGTCCCTTATCTTATGATTTTCATAGAAGCATTCCTTCCCCATTATAAACATAGTTATGACCACATATTTACTATATAAGAAAAAGCTTTTTGCAGTGGTGTGATCCGGATTGTCCACAGTTTTTTGTTCATTGTGTCGACGTTTCAAACCCTCATTCTTTTTCTATCTTTCTGATTTGTCCTGATGATGGACCCCCTTTGGGTTTTGAAACGTCGACACATTGAACAAAAAACTGTGGACAATCCGGATCACACCACTGCAAAAAACTTCCACAGAAGCCTTAAATCAAACAAGAATAAGTTTATTAACATGGAAGTCTCCTTGTAGAATGATCGAGTAGTTGGCGCAATAGGAGGCTATCCCCTCGAGTCTATTTAAAATCCCATGGGGAACATCTTTTGCCCATTGTGATAAGACTCAAGGACTAGGATCCCCCACTCTTGGGGAGTCTCGAATCTTGCTTTTTTAAGTCATAAATTCTTGGGGTATCTAGACTCTTGGTGTTATAATGGAAGCTGCTAGGATTGATCTTGGGCCTTGCCCAAATTGAATCTTGGTGTACTGGTATTATAGTGGGTGTGATATTGGACTCTTGCTCTCTCGGTTTTATAATGGTAGTTGCTAGGTTTGATCTTGGGTCTCGCCCATATGACTCTAATGAGTTATTGATTAACCATGGTAAAAATAAATAAATAACATGGAATACAATATACTTCCTAAAATTGCTTTAAATTAATATATTAACATATTATATCGAGGCGATCAACCTTACTAAACAAGATCAAAATTATTTCTATGATCTCATAAGAGTAAAGAAGAAAAATAAATAATGTTAAAATAATAACTAATTCTCATAAACTCCATAGTAAAACTCACTGTAAATCAATCCCAAAACTAACTAAATTAAATAAGTTGAAAATGAAAAAAACATTCTATTAAAATACTCAACATATACTAGAAAAATATTCTACTTTCAAAAAAATTATTGCAGGACCAACGCTCTTATTCCTTTAATCAATAATTTTAAATAGCTCCCTAATCATTTTAGCTTCAATCAACCAATTTAATCTTGGTAAAAATTAATGATCATTATTATTACCCTCAAAGGAAATCTATTAAGGGTAGGTTCCTTATGCCCCATTAGTCATCTGGTGATAGTGTATAAAAAAATGCCATGTGTCCTTATTTTTCAATGTAGTAACAAGTGTCATGTGTCTTTCTCACCGAGTGTATTGTTGTCGTTGTTCTTGTCCACAAGCATCTGTTCTCTGCCTTTGATATCGTTAAAGATCCATGTGATTCAGCAGGCCTTTGTTTTTGGAGAACATGCTCGCGCAATTTAGATTGCGAGCCGATATCACCATTAGTTCCATGCTCTGTGCCTCCATCATACGAAGATGAATTCAATACATAGCAAATGGAAAAATTGGGAAAAAAACTAAATAAGTATTGAGAATGACGGAGGAGTTGAATACAAGCTGGGAAATTTAGTGGATGAAATATACATTTATCCATAATAACAGAAAATGCAAGCCTCTACAATTTAAAGCCCATGGTTTCTCTCCAGCATGGATTAATGAACTATATCAAAGGTAGTTAATTTTCTAAACCAACTATATCCAAGGTAGTTAATTGTTGAAACCATCTAGACAACCATTGTCACATATATGTCACATCTCAAAGCCCTCACTTGCAATTGTTACGTGAAAAGTTCAGATTTTCCTAAAAATTTAAAAAATTGTCTTGAAAATTTAAATTAGAACATAACAATATCAATTTTAGCATGTATTGGACCTCTGATTTTGTGATCAGATTGTTTTTTTTCTTTTAAATTTTTCCAAAAATTTAAAATATTTTCTGAAAATTTAAATTAGAACATGACAATATCAATCTTAATCTTAGCATGTATTGGACCTCTGATTTTGTGATCACATTGTTTTTTTTCTTTTCAAGTTGTTGTTTTAGTCACAAAAGTTGATTGTATGACATGCTTGGAAATGTTGAAGACACTCACCGATGGCCACCCTTATGCCAATTGCAATTGCAGCTTCGATAAACACACTGACATGGAAATGTGGACCCATCCTTTTATCTCTTGAGGGATGTTAATATTGATTAGGAAATTATTTTCACCGGAGAATGGTGATGCCGGAAACTTTTTCAACGCGGCCTCTTTTGCTTAAAGTGTATTACAATTGTATTGTCCTTCTGACCAAAAAATCTCACTAGAATCATCTGCATGTAATTGACCTTGTATGTTGCCTGACTGGAAGCCATGTATTCAACCTCTTCTAAGCTAAGTGCAACTGACCTCTGTTTCCTGCCATACCAGGAAACTGTAGTTGAACCAAGGTTGAAGATTCCTCTAGAAGTGCTCTTCCAGACTGATGGATTCCCTGCCCAATTCGCATCTATGAAGCCTTGAAGCTTCACTCCCTCTATCTATCTGTAACACAATCCATAATGAGATGTGCCTCTGAGGCATCCCAACTCATTCTTCGTTTCCTTCCAAAATAGCTTGGTAGGTTGAACCATAGCTTGACTCAGCTCGTTCACTGCAAAGCATAAGTCTAGCTGTGTGCTCAATAGATACATAAGTGAACCCACAAACTGTCGATAAACAGTAGCAGCTACTACCTCATATGAAGTAGCATCCTCCTTCCTCTAGTTACCAGCTAAGGGAGTCTGCATGGGCTTGGACTTCTCCATGTGGAACTACCTGAGTATCACTTTGGCATACTTTCCTTGAGACACAAAAGCTTCCCCATCCTTCTGCCGCACTTCCATGCCTAGAAATTAGTGCATAAGACTCATGTCTTTCATCTCGAAATCTCTTGCAAGATCCTCCTTGAAAGACTAGATTAGCTGATGATCACCTGTCAAAATCAGATCATCGACATAAAGAACAATGATCAATGGCTTACCTTCTACCATGATGTGGTAAAAGTTCACATCTGCTTCACTCTTAGTGAAGCCCAACTCGGTGAAATAATTGTCAATCCTGGTGTACCAAGCACAGGGTGCTTGCTTCAGCTCGTAAAAATCCATCATGAGTCGACACACATGCGACTCACGATCAAAGGTCTTGAAACCTTCTGACTGCTCAATGTACAACTCCTCCTCACTCTTCCCATTGAGGAACGTTGTCTTCACATCCATCTGATGGATCTTCCAACCCATCTCATCTAATAATGCCAACATCAATCCGATAGATGATATCTTGCTACAAGAGCAAAGGTCTCATTGTAGTCGATCCCCTCAACCTGTGAGAAACCATGGGCAACAAGCCTTGCCTTATGTTTCCCAACACTGCCATCATCTACCTACTTTACCTTGTAAATCCATTTGGTACTCACCACTGACTTATCTTGAGTTCTTCAGACAACATCCCAAACATAGTTCCGAACAATGGATTCGTACTCCTCCACCATTGCATCAACCTAGACTCGTTGTTGCACTGCCTCCTCGAATGAAGAAGCTTCGGACTCTACACACTCCCCAACCAGGGCCATGTAGCTATTGTACCACTCGGGTGACCTCCTATGTTTGTGCTGAGAAAATGGTTACCCGACATTCTCCCGTGCATCCACCATCAACCTCTCAGTTTCCCTTGAGTATTTCCATCCATCTCTAGAAGACTCAGCATTAGCGAATGTATCGACTCCCAGATCCTCTACATGTGGCTGCTCCTCATCAATCTAAGGCTCCTCCTCCTTAGGAACTAAAAGTTCCTCCTCTACATGCAACTTTAGCTCCCTCTCAAGTGATACTCCCATGGTGTTTTACTCGTCAAACTTCAGATCTCTACGTACCACTATCCTCTGACTAGTAGGAAGGAACACCTGATAGTTGTGGGGAGTATCAGTGTACACTATAAGTATCCCCATCTCAGCTGTTGGATCTAGCTTCTTTCATGCAGCTTTAGTCACATGGAAATAAACCGATGATCCAAATATCCTTAAGTGACTCACATCTGGTCGCTTCCTGGAAAAGGCCTCAGTAGGTGCCTTCGTTCCAACTATATGGTGTGGGCTTTTGTTCTGCAAGTATACTATTGTATTGCATGCCTCAACCCACAAATTAAGTGGTAGTCTTTGGTCATGCAACATCACTCAAGTTGCTGCCACAATCGATTTGGTCTTCCTTTCGGCCACCCCATTTTGCTTTGGATTATGAGGTGTCGTCAACTCCTGTTTAATTCCTTCTACAATGCAGAAGTCCTTAAACTATTGGGATACATACTCTCCACCATTGTCGCTATGCAAGGCCCTTATTTTCTTTCCAGATTCTTTCTCTACCAAGGCTTTAAACTCACAATACCTCACGAAGGACTGATCCTTGTTTCGCATAAAGTAGATCCAACATCTACGAGAAAAATCATCAATAAAAAAAACATAGTAACTTTGTTTAGTGTTTGAGGCTATAGATAATGGTCCACAAATATCCATGTGAACTCGCTCCTGGATTGCTCTAACTCTACTGTCTCAATCCTGAAAGGAAGATTTCGCATACTTACCCAAGATACAACCTTTTCATGTATCCGTCTACTCCAGTTTTCCCTTGGGAAGTCCGGTAGAAATCTGTTGCATGATCTTCAAGGCTCTGTGGTGCAAGTGGATCAATCTTCTATGCCATAGCTCACCAACATCTTAGCTCTACACCAACTCAGCTTTGGAACTCAATGCAACACAATTGTCAACCTCTAGCTTGTAGAGATTCTTTACTCGAATCTCGATCCTCTTGGTCTATCTAGTGCTGAAATGCCTTAGGAATACCTTTCCTTTTACTAAATACTACATTATAGCCTTTATCTTCTAGCATAGCAACAGACACAAGATTCTTCTACAGACTTGGTACATACTTTACATCAGTCAGGGTGAGAGGAGCTCCATGCTCCCTCTGAAACACAATCGTACCTTCACCTAAAACATGGTACTTTCCATTATCGCCCATCTCGATCCACATCTGGAGATCCTTCTCCTCTAAGGTACTGAAAATATTCTTGTCACCAGACATTTAGAATGAAGCTCCACTATCCAGGTACCAAACACATCCCACCATGGATGAAACCATGCATGCGATAAGAGAGAAATCCAACTCGAACTATGAGGCCAGTGCCTCACAATTTCATCCCTTCGAGGATCCCTTCTTGTATTTCTTCTATCGACAATTAGTAGCATAATGGCCCACCTCATGACAATGAAAGCATCGCACTTTCGATTTGTCAAACTTCTTCCCACCCTGGGAAGAACTGGAGTTGGAATGGGATGCCTTCCCTTTACCTTTCCTCACCTTACTTGTTAAGGGTAGATTTTCCTCATCATCTTGCTTTGATGAGGATCCATCTCTAGTGCTTCTTCTTATCTCCTCCTACATCAAATCCAACCAAAGTCGTTCCCAATCTGGCAGTTTCTCTCTTCTATTTATGAAGTCTTGGTAGCTATGCCAGCTCTTAGGAAAACCGAGGAGAGCTAGACTCACCATGTCATCATTGGCTGTCATGATCCATACACTCCCAAGGTCATCCCTGCAGGTGGTGAGCTTGTTTAGTTATGTAGAGATCGTGTTGCCCTTTTCACAAATGATTTTCTGAAGCTTGTCTTTCAGTGCCAACTTCCTCTAATCATTGTTGTTCTAATATAGATCTTTCAATGTTTTTCACATTGAAAACAATGTCTCCTTCCCATGGAGACTCGAGACTATGTGGTCTCAAACTCCCTCCAGAAGGATTCTCCCCGCTCTAGCCAAAAATTTCTTCCATTCCGCCAATTCTCTAGCATTAGCTGTTGCTGACTTAGGGACTTCTTAATCAATGAAGTCCTTTAGACCGTTATCCTCTAGTACTGCTTCCATATGATTGTTCTGGGATATTTAATTTGAGCTGCCACCAAGGGCATACTCGAGTCTTAAACCATTGAACACCATTGGTGAAATTTGAGATGTGATGAGAACTCGGTTTCTATATTCAAGAACTTCAACCTTCAAACTTCTCCCTTCTTTGTATACTCTTCTTCGCTTTGATCACCTTTGCTACGATACCATGTAGAATTTCCCACTGTAGATCAACATATTATGCAATATACTAAAGCAAAATACAAGATCTACTTCTGCAACAAACTTGCGGAAGCTTAATCGAATATGAGCAAGATCAAATAGAACACATATCACTAAAAATGAGAAAGCAATCACACATGAAAAAAAGAGAATACTCTGGGGAATGCCTCAGCCTAAAACCCCAATCTCTGTAATATCATACAAGTGGAAATATGTTCAAATTAAACAAAGCTTCAGCTCACAAGCCATCTATCTCTTAGTGTAATCGAACAATACAACTCACAGACTGAATAGACACAAGATATGCCTTCCTCCAGCCCTCCAAGCCTCCTATTTCCTTGCGTAGTTTGTCTTGGGGTCCAACGATGCCACCTGTGTGAATTGGCCTCATCACACAACCATCGAACTCAAAAGTAACTGCACAATCTCCAAGGAATGAATTCCTTCTGCATGCAAGAAATATCCTACATGGAATATTCTTGCGACTGATAGTACACTGTCCCATCACCTGATCTCAACTGGGTCTTTGACTGAACTGACGTGCATGAGTTATTTATGAAAGAATATTCAGTTATATGAAGTGTAGCAGTTACATGCATGCATGCATTAACTAACTGAACTCACAATCAATTCCACAAACTGTTGGAACTAATCTAACCGAGAATGAGAAAGCAATTGCACATGAACACAGAAGAATACTCTGGGGAAAGCCTCCGCCTAAAACCTCGATCTCTATAATATCATACAAGTGGAAATATGCTCAGATTACACGAAGCTTCAGCTCACAAGCCATTCAACTCTCAGTACAATCGAACAATACAACTCACAAACTAAATAAGCACAACATATGCCTTCCTCCAGCCCTCCAAGCCTCCTATTTCCTTGTGCAGTTTGTCTTGGGGTCCAATGCTGCCACCTGTGTGAATTGGCCTCATCACACAACCATCGAACTCAAAGGTAACTGCACAATCTCCAAGGAATGAATTCCTTCTGCATACAAGAGATGTCCTCCATGGAATATTCTTGCAACTGATAATACACTGTCCCATCACCTAATCTCAACTAGGTCTTTGATTGAACTGACATGCATGAGTTATTTGTGAGAGAATATTTATTATCTGAAGTGCAACATTTACATGCATGCATGCATTAACTAACTGAATTCACAATCAGTTCCACAAACTGTTGGAACTAATCTAAGTGGACTTAACTTAGATAATTGAGCTAACTAATTACAACTGAAATTACAACTCATACTCATCTCCTTTAATGAGGGGATAACTTCCTCAATCAATGGAGAAACTGTTGCATTTCTTCAATTAGACTTCATGTTTGATTTCCTACAACTAATTAACTCAAAATGAATTAATTAATTATTTTACAGCTGCTAAGATAAAATTCAAATTTCAATTCTCAATTTTCGTTCAAGGACTAACTAAAATTGGAATGTATTCCAAAATGCTATTTATAGCAGTGCTATTTTTAGCACTTCTAAATTTAGCATGTCTTGTTGCTATTTTCAATAGAGATACATAACACTATCTTCCAAAATAATACTTAATTCTTAATTTCCACCTTTGAACCAAAATTAATATAATTATTCTCTATTTCTAATTTTCATTGATTATATCTAATCTAATAATCTCCACCAATTAAAAAGTATTTTCTCACATAATTACAAAGTTTTTTTGGTTGAAATTGTAATAATTTTTCATTTTGGGTGAGGTTTTGCTTGTGAAAAAGAATCATAATGATGTCTTATACCCAAAAAAAAAAAAATGTATTTTCATAATTTACATAATGAATCTTCATATAATTAATCATGGATTTGCTTCAATTCTCTATACGTTTTCATTAACAACCATTTCTCTCCATGGAGAAATAGTAATACATTTATTGTTTTATGTAGAGAGGAAGTGTTCAACTTTTCAATTCACAATTTCACCTCAATATTGATGTATCTATTTATCGAATGTTTATTGATTTTCTATGTTTCAATGTTTTTATATAAAAATGGTTACTCATATTATTGTTAATTTTTTAATTTGGAGTTACAATCTTCAAATTTATATTCAATAATATAAATTAAAGGAAATGTCCCTTATCTTATGATTTTCATAGAAATTCCTTCCCCATTATAAACATAGTTATGACCACATATTTACTATATAAGAATAAGTTTATTAACATGGAAGTCTCTTGTAGAATGATCAAGTAGTTGGCGCAATAGGAGGCTATCCCCTCGAGTCTATTTCAAATCCCATGTGGAACATCTTTTGCCCATTGTGATAAGGCTCAAGGACTAGGATCCCCCACTCTTAGGGAGTCTTGAATCTTGCTTTTTTAAGTCATAAATTCCTGGGGTATCTAGACTCTTGGTGTTATAATGGATGCTGCTAGGATTGATCCTGGGCCTTGCCCAAATTGAATCTTGGTGTATTGGTATTATAGTGGGTGTGATATTGGACTCTTGCTCTCTCGGTCTTATAGTGGTAGTTGCTAGGTTTGATCTTGGGTCTCGCCCATATGACTCTAACGAGTTATTGATTAACCATGGTAAAAATAAATAAAAATAAATAAATAACATGGAATACAATATACTTCCTAAAATTGCTTTAAATTAATATATTAACATATTATATGGAGGTGATCAACCTTACTAAACAAGATCAAAATTATTTCTATGATCTCATAAGAGTAAAGAAGAAAAATAAATAATGTTAAAATAATAACTAATTCTCATAAACTCCATAGTAAAACTCGCTGTAAATCAATCCCAAAACTAACTAAAATAAATAAGTTGAAAATAGAAAAAGCATTCTATTAAAATATTCAACATATACTAGAAAAATATTCAACTTTCAAAATCATTGCACGACCAACGCTCTTATTCCTTTAATCAATAATTTTAAATAGCTCCCTAATCATTTTAGCTTCAATCAACCAATTTAATCTTGGTAAAAATTAATGATCATTATTATTACCCTCAAGGAAATCTATTAAGAGTAGGTTCCTTATGCCCCATTAGTCATCTGGCGATAGTGTATAAAAAAATGCCATGTGTCCTTATTTTTCAATGTAGTAAAAAGTGTCATGTGTCTTTCTCACCGAGTTGATTGTATGACATGCTTGTTTTTTTTCTTTTTAAGTTGTTGTTTTAGTCACAAAAGTTGATTGTATGACATGCTTGGAAATGTCGAAGACACTCACCGATGGCCACCCTTATCCCAATTGCAATTGCAGCTTCGATAAACCCACTGACATGGAAATGTGGACCCATCCTTTTATCTCGTGAGGGATGTTAATATTGATTACGAAATTATTTTCACCGGAGAATGGTGATGCCGGAAACTTTTTCAACGCGGCCTCTTTCGCTTAAAGTTTATTACAATTGTATTGTCCTTCAGCTTTAATCGCGAAGCTTGAGAGATAAGATATGCACGTGCCTTCAGCGTTAATCACGGAGCTCGGGAGATAATCCACGTGCCTTCACATGGAGGGAGATTGAGGCTCTTCCCGTCTTCACTTTATAACTCCCCTTAGTTGCACAATCAGAATTAGATTTTTTATTTTTATTTTTTAAATTAATTATTTTTTATTTTTCTTTTGTTTATGAGAGATTTAATTAATTTTTATTTAAAAAAATATTAATATAATAATATTTAAAAAAAAATATTTTATTTTTTTATATATTTTATTTTATTTTATTGATTTAGGTTTGTGATCCATATCAAGTTTGGGAAGATTTTTTGGCGAAAATCACATAAAGATATTATTTATTTTTTATTAATAAAAAAATTATAAAATATAAATAATAATTTTTTATAAATATATATAAAGTATTATGAAATAATTTATAAATATCTAAATATTAAAAAAAATATAAAACCAATTTTTTATTTTATTAGTTATTATTTTAAGTTTATCTGGTTTTTTATTAATTTTTTTTATTACTATAAATATAAATATATAAAAATATAGTTTTTTATATATTTAAAAAATCTTAATTAAAATTATACATTTTCAAATTATATGAATTTTTATTTTTTATATGGAACTTATAGAGGACTAAATTTTATAAAAAGGATATTTCCACATTTATTTTTTTACAAATGTGTATATTGCTTATGTCATGTCGTCATTATTTCTCTATTGTTTTTTTGAATTTTAAAAGGGGAAAACCCAATATTTCCTTTTTCAACATTCCAAAAATAAAAATCTTAAGGTTGTCAATTTTTATGTTTAAAAGACTTCATTTTCTTTTTCTCTAGAATATTTATAGCATTAAGATATATTTCTTATAAGTGCTCACCTATTTAATGATAATGATTGTATTAATTATTAAAAATAGTTTTTTGATCCAAGTATTAAATTTATTTAAAATTTTCATGTCTCATCTTCATTTACTTTGGAAGATGTTTACAAAAGTCAATATTGATACAATTGTTTGCATACATGAACAATTCATAATGAATCATTTACATCATACTTTAGAAAGTTCTCCAAATTGTTTCTAATGTCATTAAACATTAAGGGAGTCAAAAGAAAGAGTTGTATTAGAGATTTTGAATCAATCTACCATTTTGAATACAATCCTCAAATATTTTATGGTAATCGTCATGAATAATTTTTTTTACAAGAATAAATAATTTATAGCAAAGGATCTCTTTTTTTAGACGAAAAAACATAACTTCCATTCAATAAAGAAAATGTTTTACATGTTCATGATTCTTTACAAGATAGAGTGCAGACAAGAGTAAGTATGTTCCACCAACATCTGTGTCATGACATAATCTATTGTGGTGTCAAATCATCAATCAAAAGAGGGTAGAGATGCATCACTGACCACAACAAAAAAGGAAATAATAAATAGGCGAAACCAACAAAAAGGCATTTAGTTCAATGCAAAAATGGAAACAAAAAAAAACTAAAGATAGGGGAGGGAATTAGATCTAAAAAAAACCATGTCATTGCTCTGACTACCATAAAAGAGTTCAAAGAACATGAAGCCAAGGCAGATGTAGAGGCTGAGAGTGGAAAGAGAATCTACCCCAAATTTTGTTCCCAGTAGACATGCCTGGAGTTGATTTCCGGGATGAGAGGTAGGAAATTCCTAATCTGTAGAAACCAGTTGTAGAGATAGGGGACATCAAGAGATGAGATTCCTTTCACCCAGTTAAGCATAAATAAGGAGTTCCAATGATTAGGATTTTTTCAATGCCAAGCAAGGAAGAACATTGCAGGGCACCCCAAAGAGCTAATAACTTAGCCCTACCATTGTGTCCTCTACCACCATACCAGGAGAAATGGAAGTGAACATCTAGGTCAAATTAAAGAACAACTGCACATTCATAGTCACCACCAGAGGAAGCCCCATCAAAGAAACATATTGGATAAATTCTCTCCACATCAGAATAAGAGATAGATTGACAATGGATTTTTGTTTGCCAAGTGACAATCTCTAGGAATAATTCCACTATACCTATAGTACATCGTTTGATGTCCAGATCTTTTCCTTAAAAATAAGGGCATTACAAGCCCTCCAAATGTGTAACATCCCTCCCTTAATAATCAATAATAAATAATAAGAACCAATAAAAATAATAATTAATAATAATAATAAATATATATTGAATAAAAAAATAAACCACTAATAATAATAATAAATAATAATAAACTTAACTTCAAGACGAAGTTCTTTAAGTGAAGTATGTAACATCCATCCCTTAATAATCAATAATAAATATAAGAATAATAAATAATACAAAAATAATAATTAAAATAAGTATATGTATATATATATTAGTATATATATTATAATTATATTATATATATATTATATATATAATGAATAAATTAAATAACCACTAAAAATAATATAATAATAATAACTAATAAAATAATACCAAAAATAATAAGTAATAATAAAATTAATGAATAATAAAATAAATAAATAAAAATGATATTAAAAGAAATAAGTAAATAAAAATAGTAATAACCATATTAAAGCTCTAATAAAATGGAAATTATCAAAAAATCAAAGGAAAATAAAGAAAAGTAGCATGCAGACACATGGAGGGTGGGCATGTAGCATGCAGACACATGGAGAGTGTGCATGTGGTTTCCCTTCCAATGTTTGTTCTATTTAATGAATGATGAGGAGGATGGGAGGGGTTCGATCATTCGGAGGTTTTATCTTCATTCTCTTGGGAGAATACTAAGACTTAGGAATACTGGCAGTAGTCGCTGATTGAGGGCTCGGGGGTGGCCAGTTGTAGCAGAATCCTACACAATTGAGCCTGCGGTTGGGAGGAGAGTCATCCCCAAATTACAGAAATTACTTCACCAAATTCTACCTCTCAACTCCAACCCTCCACACAAAAAAATTCCTCGATCAATAAATAAAATAGTAATAACCATATTAAAGCTCTAATAAAATGGAAATTATCAAAAAATCAAAGGAAAATAAAGAAAAGTAGCATGTAGACACATGGAGGGTGGGCATGTAGCATGCAGACACATGGAGGGTGTGCATGTGGTTTCCCTTCCAATGTTTGTTCTATTTAATGAATGATGAGGAGGATGGGAAGGGTTCGATCATTCGGAGCTTCTATCTTCATTCTCTTGGGAGAATACTAAGACTTAGGAATATTGGCAGTAGTCATTGATTGAGGGCTCGGGGGTGGCTAGTTGTAGCAGAATCTTGCACAACTGAGCTTGCGGTTGGGAGGAGAGTCGTCCCCAAATCTTGTGGTCACTTTGCAGCCGGAAAGTATAGGTATAATTTCATTGAATGAATTGTTTTCCTTTTTGACATTAATTTTAGTTTTACTTGTGCTGTTACAAAATGCCCCATAGAACATCGAGAGGGACAATCTTGTAGGCCTTCATTCTATAATTCTAAAGGAGTACACAATCATGGATGGAAGGTACATTACTAAATAGTAGGGATTCCAAAACGAATTGATACTTTGCCCACATTTTAGAGGGAAAATGATACCATAGGAATAGGTGTGGGCCATTCTCTGAATCCAACTTGCAAAGAAGGCACTATCAAGGGTCAGAAAAGACTCTCTTGAGAAGATTGTCCTAGGTGAATACTCTATTATGGATGGCACGCCAAGAGAAGCATCTTAGCTTCAAGGAAGCATCCCATTTCCAAATGAGCAAGGTGAATTTTGTGCATGGTAGGGGAAGAGAGGTTGAAGTGATGTGGTTGTAGGCCTCCTTGAGAGAGATTCTCTCACTAAGCGTTTGCCCCCAAGTCATGTGGTCGTAGGCCTCCTTGAGAGGGATTCTCCCACTAACCGTTTGCCCCCAAGTGATGTGGTTGTAGGCCTCCTTGAGAGGGATTTTGTCACTGACCATTTTCCCCCCTCCCCACCCCCCCACACTAGCTTATCCAGACTTAGTGATAAGTAGATATCGACCATGCATAAACTACTAGGATAGTCTTCCCACTCAGTTGTCATGTCCTCCTATAAACTAATATGCCATGCATGTGACCAATCCTGAGCAACACAAACAAGTCTATATCTCTCCCACCTGCCAGCAAGGGTGTTCATCACCATATAGGAGAGAGATTTGATTATTTGTATTGGAAGAGAGTGGCATCCACTGAAACCCTTGATGGAATCCAAACCAATGTGGATCCTTTATCCATTTCCAATCACCCATCAAATGTTATTGCTTAGCCATGGTAGGACAATTCTAATACCGCTCCAAATATTGGAATGTTAGCTAGTTGAAGGTGCCCCCTCAACAATCCATTCCTCAATTATGCATTGAAGAGAGTATTTGTATTCATATGCTTTATCAGTGCCCTTTCTCACAAAATAACCTCCACAAATTTGTTGCGAAAAGGGCTAAGTTAAAGGATCGTGTGTCAATAATGCCCCAGCCTCCACATACAATCGACTTGGAAATGGACATTAACCCAATTAGATGGATCCTCTTGACTGCACCAAAAACCAAACCAAACAAACCTAACCACAATTGAGTCTATCTTGTTAATGAAATATTGGGGAACATGAAAGAGATGCATCTAGTAAATCGAAATGCTAGTCAAGAAAACCTTTGTCATAATGACTCTTCCACCCAATGTCAACCATCTTTGGTCCCAACAAAATAGTTTTTTTTTTAGAAAGAAGACATTCCCAATTATTCAATAAGTACTTGCTAAGCTTTAGAGAACATCCCGGGTATTTAAAACCATCTATCATAGAAAGTATTTTTATTCCAAATAAGGAAGCTATTTCAAGTACTTCTAGGTCATCCACCACCACATCTATCAGTTCAATTTTTGTCTTTTTTTATGTAAAGCCCAAAAAAATTACCAAAATCCATGAAGATCCTATGAAAAGCGACCCACTTAGAGAGTATTGTTTCACGAGCACACAGTGCGTCATAAACAAGCATCAATTAAGAATTTTTTCATGCTTTAGAAATTTTGCATCCATATATCAATGTTTCCTTAAACCTTGCCTTAACTCCCCTGTTGAAGGCATCCATGATCAAAATGAAAAGAAGTAGAGATAGTGCACATCATTGGTGAATGCCCTTATAAATTTTGAAGAAATGAGTTGAGAGCAAAAATGTACCATGGAATCTTTAGGATATAGGGTGGATAAAAAAATAGATACTTATATAAATATAATTCTCGATGCAAGAAGAACCACATAAATGTTGCGAACTAGCTTACAAGATGGGAATAAAAATGTCAACTTTTAATGATATTACAAAATAAGGGGAGAGGCATTTTGAGAATAAATATTTGATAAATTATCTACAATTATTAGGAATTTGAAAGGAAACTCATTGAAATAAATAAGTATAGAATGATGCTATGTCTACATTATTTTGTGTTGCATTTCACAATGATATGAGAAATCCCACTCATGGTATGTGTTTTTATATATTATATGTTAAAATGATTTGTTATTAAGAAAATGAGAACCTTAAATAACTTTACAAGAGAGAAGATACCTCCAAAACATTAGGAAGAGAAAGAATCTATGAATGTAACAAATTAAGGTTTAATTTATAATATGACATCAAAACTCATAATGATTTTTTTTTGTAATGACTAAGTAGTCTAGAAGGTCTACATATTTTATGTAGAGTATGCTTATGATATAGATGTGTGCATTTTTTTGGTCAATACTTCATAAAATTTAATTATTAATAAATATTATATCTATAATTTATAATATATTTCATTAATTAGCTATTATGATTAGCTTTATTCTTAAAGTTAGGTATTTTAATATAATATTGTAAAGGTGATGTACTAATTCCTATCCAAAATAAAATATCTTCTAAACATTATAATACTTCATTTACCAATTTTTGTAAACTATTATAATAGATAAAACCAAACTAAGTTAACATTTTAATCAAAATGTTTCTAGCTAAATAAAAATTATTCACATAATTTTTAGATAAAATATTCTAACTTAATTTAACAATGAATAAAAATACAATCCTAGTATACATAAACTCATCCATTATAATTTTCCCATTCAACTTATAATATGATAAGATATTATTTGAGTTTGATAATAAATAATTTATTATTAATTATCATATATGTTTAATTATAATGTATACTCTAGACAAACATAACTCAATGTTGTTGCAACCATAGTTGTGTTAGAGAAAAAAATTGTGACGCTTTAAGGACTAGCTAGTCCGCAATTTTCTTTAAAAAAATACATTAAGTCCATAAGTTATCCTATTCCACTACAAAAGATGATATTATGGTATTATGACCTTGTCACTATTGTGATATTTCCACAACCAAAGATAATCAAGCTTTTATAGTATCCTCGGAAATCTTAATTAAATTAAATTGAAGTTACACTTAAATAAAATATGTTCTTAAATATCATTACTTTTAACAAATCCTTTGATGACATATAAAATTGCTTAAATTTGGAATTTAAATAATATTGAATACTTATAATTAATATATAAATATAAATAATTGATATTATCAAATATCATGATAAAAAATTACACCTATGATGAAATTTAAACATATATTCCCTTACTTTTATTGAAATGAAAATCCAAAAATAATGCCCAACAAAAAACATCTCAGTGAATTGATTTATATACCAGAAAAAACAAATTAACTTTAATCTAATAGAATTTTTAGAAGTTTGCATTTAGATTCAAGGCCCACTAGATTCACACAAGCTATCTTGAGATAACATAATTCTCTCTTGCCAGATTTAGAGTTATAAGAGAATCTCCAAACTAGCATGTCTACTTTTAATTTTGTATTACACTGGATGGAGATTGTGTGGAATATAACTCGAGCCTCTAAATCAATCCAACCACTGAGCAAAATAATTACTTAGCCAACAAAATTGCAAAGTAGGGTGTTAAAACACTCAATCTTCCATAACTTTAATTTCTCCCATGTTGGCACTGCAAAGAAATAAAAACACAAAGAAAATTAATGAAATCAAAATACTAAGTAAATTAATGATATCTTCGTGCACATACTACACTTAAAACAAAGAGTTGCAACAAGGAAAGAAAATACAAATGCAAGGAAAAACATCATGTTTACCAAAAGATGAACATGAAAGATGTTGGTATGTAAGTCAAATGTCGTAGATTAGTTATTCCATTTGAAACTATTTTAAAAATCTTTTTAGATACTACATTACCAACCATATAATAAATAACTTCCTTGACATTTCTTCGCAAGTTTAGATTATACATTTTTTAAATTAAAACATTTGAAACTAACATTCACATTTGAGATATATAATTCTCACCTTCATATGTTTGTCTTTCTTTCATTGTCTCTTATAGCAGCTCTATCAAGCTCATTAGCAAATGTTTCTTTCCTTCTTGAACCTTGTGTTGGAGGGGGAAATTGTGCAGAGCTAGATGATGTATATGAGCGCTTATGAGTGACCATCCTCTCCAAGAAATCTCTTTCACAGCAAAGTGTATATCCAAATCCATCTTGCACTTGTTGGAAAGATGGAGCAGCTGGATGGTCCAGCCCCAATGTGGTTGATGTCAATGTTGTTTTGAATTCACTGGCAACATCTTCCGTGCATTTTTCTAAGAAGTGCAGATGTGACTCATCACCAGGTAACTGCATAAGTGACTAAAAAATATGCCTAATATTTTGTGAGATATTTTCTTGTTTGTGACTTGGATCAACATTAGTGGAAGAATCCATGAAATAATTAACATTATCATTTACCTACAATGAAATAAAAACAAACAATCATAACAACAATAAAAGAGTGATAAAAAACATAATTATATTATCATTTACCTACAAAACAAAACAAAAAATAGTCATAAAAATAGTAAAAGAGTGATAAAAAACATAAAATTAACCAAGTTATGAAATTATTACCATCACATCAACATAAGAATCCATGGAAGCATTAACATTATCATTTACCTACAAAGAAAAAAACAACTAGTAGAACAATATTAAAGGAGTGCTAACAAATATAAAATTTAGAGAGATATTAAATTATTACCATGACATCCACATCCAAGTTATCCACACTTTCAAAGTCATCATTTTCACGTATTGTGAACAAAACGTGGTATGATATTAGATCATAATGACTATTATTTATTATTATTTATCTACATATTCAATGAAAAACTCAAATCACCTGGTTTTGGGTTGTTGCATTGATTCTTTCTTCTATATTTACCTGTTCTAACTTTTTTTTTTTCCCTCATCATGCTAACCTTGAGGACATGTTTGCAAAGATATCCATTTTTCACCCAATCACAATCACACATAGCAAAAGTTGAACTTGAATGGCATACCATATATGATTTATCTATATTATGTTGGCCTTGCACCTATGCTATTGAAGAATCTAAGTGGTGCAGTGTCACATTACAATCTGGAAGAAATTGTGCCCTTAGCCATGAATGAGCTTCTATTTTCTCTACCTTATAGTTTCTATGGAAACCATTTTCCTTTGCACATTGACGCCACCAACAAAAAAATGTGGACCTCTAAAGACAACTGATGCAAGGACTAATTCACTCGACAATCTGAAGTTGCTCGTATTGACTTCAAAAGAACTTGTTTCAAATGTGAATGGTAGGACTCAATAGCCCCATTTGTTTCTTGTCTGGCATGCTTTAAGTGATGACAACATTTTGCCCACATTTCTGATTAACACAAAATAAAGTATGTCAATAGGTAATACAATTATACCAAAAATATGAAAATTAAAACTACAGAAATCAAACCTATTTTGTCCAACCATCGTGCTTGAAAGTAGTAAACAAAGGTGGTTTCCTCTTGGAAGTCATTTAGAAATTTGTTGGTCTCCTCAAGTGCATAATTTGCATTTTTGTGGTTGTGCATAATATCACCTAGACACTTAAATACAAGGTTGAAAATAAATATCAACCTCTGATTTATGTATATTACTATAAATATTACTAAAATTAAAAAAGGTTAAAAAAACTAATTAAATTATTTATTCATATGAACTAACTAAGTTCATATGACATTATTTTTAATTAATCAATTTAATTAAAAGTACCAACCTTGCAAATAAATATTAACCTTCGATTTATGTATATTGCTATAAATATTAGGTAGAGGTTAAATCTCTATCATCTGCCTAATAATTATTAATAATTAAACAAACATTTTAGAAGTCTTATTTCGAATAAACATGTCTATCAACATAATTAAATTGTTACTTAATTTTTATTCTAATTCTCAAAAACAAAAATTATTAATTTCTAATTATCATAAACAAAAATTATTATTTTTTTCTTTTATAAATAGATTTTTTTTTTATCTAAATCTCTAATCTTAATATTTTATTATTTTTTTAATTTATTTTTTAAAACATAAATCAAATATCAAATATTATTTTATATTTTATAAATGAGTTTTTTAATCTAGTAATCTCTAATCTTAATATTTTATTATTTGTTTAATTTCATTTTTTAAACATAAACCAAATATCAATATCATTTTATATTTTATTAAAAATCTATATTATTTATTAAATTAAGATTTTTTAAACATAAAATAAAATTATTATTTTTATCAAAAAAATAACAATAATTAAATATCAAGTTTTACCCATTAACACATGACATAAAAGTAAAATATTGAAATTTATTAAATTGAAATTTATTAAGACAGGCGGATATAAGATATAAATGAATGCATAATTTAGAAGTAAAAGTCCAAAGCACACTTTTGCGTTACATCATGGTCAATTGGAATTCTAACGGTTAAGCCATAAACATTGATAAATTAATGCATAATGTATAAGTAAAAAAAAGGGAAACCAAAAGCTTTAGGTTCATTATTAAATTATTAAAACAGAAATCCAACATTATTAAATTATTAAAACAGAAATCCAATGCACACTCTGGTTAACATCATGGTAACTCTAACGATTAAGCCATTCACAATATAACCCATGGGCAGTAAGCGATCTGTCAATACTTCATCCCATGCATTGCATGCAGCTTGAGATCTCGACTTGTTGTAACTGCTCTGTATAGTTGGCGATGCTACTAGGTGATCAGTTCTCGGGGAGTAACAATTTCCACTTCCTCTGAGAATATAAAAAGAAGTCTATAGACAACCTGTTCTCCGCCTATGAACCACTGGTGCTTTGGGTTGCAGTATTTGCCATTACTTCAAATGTGGCATTCAATTTTACATTAACTATGGTTTAAGTATTCTTCCACAACCTAATTCTAATTAATATTTAAATCAATATTTGTTTGAATACCCCTAAAACCCTATTAGCCTCGAAAACAAAAAAATAGTTTAGTTTCTCACCTGTAAAGAGTGACCTAATGATCTAGGAATGGGCTCGGTATCAACTCACTCTCCTTCCTTTTTTTGGATCTGGAGGCCACCCACATCATCGGAATTGGCTCGGTATCAACTCACTCTCCTTTCTTTGTTTGGATATGGAGGCCACTTACATCATCTTGTTATATCTTGGACATGTATTTCTCTTTGTAAGACATGATAAAAACTATCAAACACTTATATGGATATGGCTGACTTCATAAGTACAGGTTTTAATTTTTCATAACAGAAAAAAGATAAACATACGGAGATTTCTGGCCAAAACTTGGAAGATGATGTGTGCCAACTCGCGATTGATAATATGGAAGAAGCCCAATTCGCTGCAAGCGTCTGTCAGTTTCTTAAAGCTCCATCTATTCATCGTTGCTTCTTCCATATCGCTGCATAGAGTTGCAGGCCTCAGCTTTGAAGGATACCCGCACGAACTGAAAAACTGGCCCCATCCCCCCTCTCCCGAAAATAAATCATTTGAATTCATCTGGGGGAGTTGGGGATTGGAAAGGGATCTAGAAGGATACCCGGAAGAATTAAAAAATTGCCGCTGAAAATGCCGCTGAAAATGGATGATTTGAATTCATTTTGGGGCCAGTTGGGAATTGGAAAGAGACCGGGAGTCCTGGACCTGTCACCTGTAGCATTATCTTGACAATTAATTCGACGTACACCGGCAGGTACCCAACTCCCCGATTTTTCGAGAACTTTTCCGCCACGACATTGGATAGATTGTTAACGGAGACCGCGACGGAGATGGAGGGGCCCATTTAGCCACGTAGAGGCGGTCGAGCTACCTGCAATCGAGATAAGATCGGCGCTCACGGACTGATATGAACATCGTTGTTAATAAACAAAGTGGCCATCAAACTAGAAAATATTCTAAGCAATAACCAGTCACAATATTGCCACAAATTGTTTGAATTGTCTAGCGAAATAATCGCTTAACGAAAAATCATGAATACTAAAACAAAATACAGAATAAAGTGCAGTGAAATATGCTTTAAAAGATGCCTTTCATAGAACTGTATATTTAATTAATGTAGCCATTGCATAATTCCATAATTACATTTGAGTGATACACATAATAACTACAAGGTTAAACAATTTACCAACGAAACGTATCAAAATTTGAGAACCATACCATCAATTTGAGGGATTAAAGTATATTTTCAGGTGGACATTTCAATAAATGTGCTCAAATTGGGAAATTATATAATTGCGCTAAACTGTCCAATTTTATGCCAAATTGCCTAGTAATGTACATCCTCTCGACGTTGACGAACAAATGAATATGGGGCGCGAAGAATTCCCCATCCAAAGAATGGTAATAACCCACGATTAAACGGCCAAATCGGCCCACAAATGATTTTAAAATGCCACAACTGCAATCAAAATAAGATCTATTTTGTTCAGAGAGAAAAACCATCCTAGTTTATATTAAGAGAATATAATGATATGAAATACATAAAGATGATGAGGAAACAGATTTTTCAAGTTAAACCAAAGAGTACCAAGTATTCGAAATAACTAGATACTAGGTACCAAAATATAATATCCTATCAGTCCAAAAACGTTCAGATTTGTCCAAAAATATTTAGATTTGTCTGAGACGGATAAGCCCAAAAAATAGGCACATAAACTGAAAAAATTACAAAATTGAACACATACAAAAGCAAGCATTCAGACTTCCCCATTGGAGACACATTATTTGAAAACCAAGATCCTGAATCAACCGTCTTTTGACTGTAAAAGGCCTGATTCAAGAAAGTCTTGACTTGCCATAATACGCAACTGAATTGAGTTCAAAGGCACCTTTGAGTCTTGAAAGATATTAGCATTCCTCCATTTCCACAAGAACCAGCAGACAAAAATAAACAAAGTTCGCCAGGATAAACTCTGCTTGCTCCACCATTTAAAGCCATCCTGAACAGAGGAAAAGATCAAGGAAACCCAAAAGACAAAGAAAGTTCGTACCAGATACTGAGAGATGAAGCACATTGGAAGAACATATGTAAATGTGTCTCTACCGCATTTTGGCACATGGAGCATCTGCCGGACTATACCAACTTTTCTTTTGAAAAACTTCCCAAGTTAGGTACTGTTTCTGAAGACCAGCCATGAAAATAAAATCATTTTAAGAGGGCATGCAGCCTTCCATAATTGAATATGAAAGAGCAAAGCAGAACTACACGAATGGGCTGAAAACATTGAAGCATATAAATCCTTTACTCGAATACCATAATTCGAGACCTCAAATGTAATTATGTAGGATTAAAGATTTCAATTAATAGAAGGCTTGGGTTTCTTCCAGGCGAATAACCCTGAAAATTCTACAGGGCCATATGAAAAATACTTGATCCCATCTTTGGATGATGGAAAACATGACTGCCTTCTCTGATTTCTGTGAAAATGTGGCAGGGAGGAAGGAATCTACAATTACTTACAGATGCAGAGCAATTTTGTTAGGATATTCCGACACATAGGAATAGTTACGTTCAACTTGGTCTAGTATAGAGTTAGGTATAGAGTTAGGTAAAGTGTGTTTCTTTACCGTTGTACATTTTGTAACTTACAATCCGACGGTCACGATATGTAGTGATCCGACGGTTCATTCTCTACTCGGTATTACCGACACTTGATCCGTGGCTTGACACCCGATTGGTCCATGAATTCTATTTAAAGCGCATGGAGGGTCATTTGTAGGTTAACCGTGCATGAGAGAAGCTTATGTAAATTTTCATTCTTTTATTAATAAATTGCCTGAAGTAGCCACGTTGGCGCAGGCCGTGGACTGTTTCCCTCTCTGAGGGTTTTAACCACGTCAAAATACTGGTGTATTGATCTGTGATCTGTTTGTGAGCGGTGTCCTTTTGGTGTTCTGTCTGAGGAACTTACCCTGTAAATTCCTACATGGTATCAGAGCTATTTGAGGGCCGCGTCCTTTGGTGATCCAAATCTGAAGCCGGTAGAACTGCATGCGGCTGTCGTTTCCTAGATCTACTGTTTCTGACTGCTTTCGGGCCGAGAGGACTGCTCTGTTGTGTTCGGAGCATTTGTTCCAGTGAGGAACCCTTTCGTTTCACGCGAAAAGGTTTCCGGTAGCCCTATTTGCGTCATTTTTAAGATC
>APFE031251512.1:0-10941 GCA_000404065.3 Pinus taeda
TGTTATTTTATGGGAAACGGGGCCCGTATGGCGTGGAAACGCGTTTCCGTCCGAGGAAACGCATGGAAACGTGTGGAAACGCGTGGAAACGCGCCCGTACGGACGGAAACGCGTTTCCACGCCGTACGGTACGCGGAAATGCGTTTCCGTTTCGTTTCCGTACGGAAACGACCCCTCCCCTTGCGTTTCCTGCAACTTAGGTGTCAAGGTTGTATGGGGCAAGGAAAACCAATCGTCGAAGACAACAGTCATCGGGTCGAGAGGAAAAGGCCAACAATTTCCGTTAGATCCAACAAGGCCGACGATAGAGGTCGACGATAGAACTGATAGTTGACAAGAGAGTTGCGATCGTACAATCCATATGGTGCTGTAGACTGGTCAAAACATAGTCGTTCCAACAAGGAGAGCCGTGTTGCAGGGGAATGTAGTAGTCAACCATAGATTGACAAAAGTCTCAGAGGTGCCGCCGTTAAGAGTGCAAAGTTTATAAAAGTGTGATACAAGGGTGGAGAGTTGCATAAGCATGGTGCCAGATTGCAATACAACGAGCAGTGATGGGTGGTCACCTCTTAGAGGGAGATCATACCAGTTGGCGGGCAGGAGAAATAGTGATAACAATGCAGGAAGTCCATAGAGTAGTTGTACTCATATAGTTTGTATGAGAGCCACATATCAACCTAGTGTACAAAGGTTGGAGAGTGCATCTAATTTCACCCTTGGGAAGGTGAAGGTTTCATTGATTATCCTGGTGAATGTCATATGGGAGTTTGCTAACACCAAACTCACCCTACCGACATATGCTGCAAAAGTGGTCACCTATAACCAAAAGGGTGTGAAATCTAGGAGAATTATCTTGGATGTGGTGAAGGATCATGTGATTCCTCACCCCTATTTGATAAGAAGACAAGGGAGATGTGGGAGGCTCTGATGAAGCTTTATTAGAGTTATAACACAAACAGAAAAATGGTGCTGAGAGAGAAACTCAAGAACACCAAGATGACCAGATTAGATACCGTGACCAATTATCTGACCAAGATCACATAGGTATGTGATGAGTTGGCAACAATTGGTGTGGTCGTGATAGAGGATGAAATGGTAAGGATGACCTTGAATGGCCTCACTAATGGAATCCTTTCATGAAAGGCATCTTTGCACAAGAGCATCATCTTTGACCTCAATGTTCTTAGGACATTGTGCTCTAATTGTGCAGATTAATGCAATGCTCATGTTATGGTTGTAACTGTCTGTGCTCTAAATGTTTGGCTCCCCTGGTTATCAGTTGTTGTCCTCATGCAAATTTACTCCATATTTATTAAGTCACCTGTCATAGTATTATAGTTCACTGGTCGATAAAAATGCTGTTATGATGGCGCTCCCAAGAATGATTGAACTGTCTTTCAACTTATTCCTTACAGTTCAGTCTTTCCACTACTTGTAAACATGGATATTTTCAATTTTGAGGGTTTATATGTTCCTTCGTTGTGAAGGAAAATGTGTTTTTTTAATGCTCCAGATATAATTAACAAACGGGGTTTATGTTGTGTAGGTCAGGCATTGTGCTATTGAACAAAATCCATCATGTGGGCATAGTATACCCAAAATCTATGACCATTCCTATCATATAACGTGGATTGCAAAAAGTAGAGCTATTGTTTTCCTCGTTATACTTATACAATGGAGATTGGGATCTATTTTTAAGTGGAGATTAAGGCATGAAATGCAAGTTGCAAGTGGAGCAGACAAGAGGTAAGTGAACCGCTGAGTGCATGTGTTACCTGTTTAGTGCTCTTACGACATTGTGTTCTCATTGTGCAGATTCATGCAAAGCTCATGTCATGGTTGTAACTGTCTGTGCTCTAAATGGTTGGCTCCCTTGCTTGTCAGTTGTTGTCCTCATGAAAATTTACTCCATACTTATTAAGTCATCTATCACAGTGTTATAGTTCATTGGTCAATAAAAATGCTATTATGATGGCCCTCCCAAGAATGATTGGACTGTCTTTCAATTTAGCCCTCCCAAGAATGATTGGACTTCCTTTCAATTTATTCCTTACAGTCCTGTCTTTCCACTACTTGTAAACTAGACAATTTATTCCTTACGGTCCTGTCTTTCCACTACTTGTAAACATAGATATTTTTAATTTTGAGGGTTTATATGTCTTTCAACTTATTTCTTGCAGTGCAGTCTTTCCACTACTTGTAAACATGGATATTTTCAATTTTGAGGGTTGATATGTTCCTTCATTTTGAATATTCAATTTGAATATTCAATTTGAGGGTTTATATGTTCCTTCATTGTGAAGGAAAATGTGTTTTTTAATGCTCCAGATATTATTAACAAACGGGATTTATGTTGTGCAAGTCAAGCATTGTGCGCTATTGAACAAAATCCATCATGTGGGCATAGTATACCCAAAATCTATGACCATTTTGACGACTTATGATGAGACTTGGCGCAACAAACAGTCCATGCCCAATCATAGTATACCCAAAATCTATGAGCTGTTTGACGACTTATGATGAGACTTGGCGCAACAAACATTCCATGCCCAATGATATCAAAATCTTCTATTTCATGATATCAAAATATTCTTATCTATGACCAGTTTGACGACTTATGATGAGACTTGGCGCAACAAACAGTCCATGCCCAATGATATCAAAATCTTCTATTTCATGATATCAAAATATTCTATTCTTCTATTTCATGATATCAAAATCTTCTATTCATGAAAAAGAAAAAGGAGGGTTTCATATAAAGATGAAGCCACTCAAATTAGTCTTCCTGAGAAAAAGGTGAAAGCTATTGTTGAGAAACTGGCTAGGGATAGGTCACTGAAAGAACCACCAGTTTGTATCTTTTCAGGGCATAATCTGGGTATCTCTCATCTCAAGCAAGGAGGGTTTCATATAAAGATGGAAGCCACTCAGAAAAAGGTGAAAGCTATTGTTGAGAAACTAGCTAGGGATAGGTCACAGAAAGAACCACCAGTTTGTATCTTTTCAAGGCATAATCTGGGTATTTCTCATCTCAAGCGTTCTTGTGATAACATGCCATTGAAGATAATGGGTCCTAACATTTTTACTAGAAAGTGCATGGTGAAGATGTTTCGGAAGTGATAAAGGTTTCTATTCATCAATGTACTTCAAAAGAGCTTCAAGACAAAATGATATGAAGGAGCTGGAACAATGTTAAAGAGGACAAGCCTACAAGGATATGGAAGCAACAAAATGTGAAGTGAAACTTGTAGTGCATGTCAAACAAAACCTGCCAAAAGTGGCTGAGAATATTATGGGCGAATAATCTTCTGAAAATTGTCAAAGTAGCACAACAACAGAGAAGGGACAAGAGTTAGAATACACTACAGAATTAGATTCAAAGTCATATCATTCTCCTAAAAACACGGAAACATGAGAGAGAAGGGACAAGAGTTAGAAGACGCTACAGAATTAGATTCAAAGTCGTATCATTCTCCTAAAAGCACGGAAACAGGAGAGATATTTCAGGAAAATGATCTGAATTTGTGAGAAGAGGACTAGTCTAATTTGCCTATGTGGTGTAGCAGTAAAGGAGACGCAGAAGGTGACGTTACCTTTCACTCACTCTGGAAGTGAGACATCCTCATACTCGTCAACTTTGGAATTGTCAAATTTCTCCTGTAGGAGTGAAGCTAGCTCTTTTTCTGGGAGGGAGGATGACCCATCGTCCTGTTTCGGAAGTGATAAAGGTTTCTATTCATCAATGTACTTCAAAAGAGCTTCAAGACAAAATGATATGAAGGAGCTGGAACAATGTTAAAGAGGACAAGCCTACAAGGATATGGAAGCAACAAAATGTGAAGTGAAACCTGTAGTGCATGTCAAACAAAACCTGCCAAAAGTGGCTGAGAATATTATGGGTGAATAATCTTCTGAAAATTGTCAAAGTATCACAACAACAGAGAAGGGACAAGAGTTAGAAGACACTACAGAATTAGATTCAAAGTCATATCATTCTCCTAAAAACACGGAAACAGGAGAGAGAAGGGACAAGAGTTAGAAGACGCTACAGAATTAGATTCAAAGTCGTATCATTCTCCTAAAAGCACGGAAACAGGAGAGATATTTCAGGAAAATGATCTGCATTTGTGAGAAGAGGACTGGTCTAATTTGCCTATGTGGTGTAGCAGTAAAGGAGACGCAGAAGGTGACGTTACCTTTCACTCACTCTGGAAGTGAGACATCCTCATACTCGTCAACTTTGGAATTGTCAAATTTCTCCTGTAGGAGTGAAGTGAGACATCCTCATACTCGTCAACTTTGGAATTGTCAAATTTCTCCTGTAGGAGTGAAGCTAGCTCTTTTTCTGGGAGGGAGGATGACCCATCGTCTTCCATTTAATCTTCTCTGTGCTTCCATTTTCAGTTCCAACCATATGTACAAGTCATCTTTTCCAGCCACGCATTTACAAAAATAGACTATATCTACAGATATCTCAAGTCATGATGACAAAAGAAATATTTCCAGCACATCCTCAAACCAAGTCATACAACCAATCTCAACTTTATGAGTACTTAAATGTTCTAGAGGGAATGATGGTAATGACAGAATGCTCAGAAGTAGGCAAAATATCCCTTTTAAAATACAAAGAAATTTCACCCACAACTCGTACAAATCCTGAATCTTGCCATTTTCGAGGGATAGGTGTTACTGTTCAGAAAGACAATTCCATACTACCTAATGAGCTAGATGTTAGTCCAACTCTTTTACGTTCTACAGAAGAATGTCCTGTAGGTCTTGCTGCAAATGAAGTGTTATTAGCTAAAAATTCCACTCCAGAGATAAATTCAGATGTCGCACAAGATGGAAATGGTGCAGCCTCCCAGCTCATATTGAAAACAGAAGATGCGATGAACATAGGATCTCGTCTAACAGAGGCTTTTGAAGAGAATGGAAACATCCAAATTGATGATGGTTGTAATGATTTTTCTGTTACAAATATGGATAGTTCCTATATTGATGTGGGTGATCGTGCCTCCATAGTTGAGAACTTGAGAGTACTTCTGTTCTTGATTTGCCTATACAAAGAGAAAGTTCAGATCTTTGTGTGTCAGTGGGTACCTGCCTATCACTTGTAGACATAGATCATAATAAGTGTATTCATGAAACTTCATCTGTGCCTTCCATGGATATTTGAAATACCATGTCTTCAAAGAGTCATCAATTCAAGCTTTAGAGTCATCAATTCAAGCTTCAGAGCATTATTTCAAATGATCAATGGCAACAATTTTCTTCAACTGAGGAAACATTTCTTGAATCGAACTCAGCCTCATGGATTGATCCTCAATGTCGTAAAAGGCATGTTAATGTACCAGTTTAATCAGTGGCATCTATTGTCAAGCTGCAATATGAAAAATCAAACATAAAAGGAAGTTCAATGCATGCACCAGGAAATTATGTGAATAGAAAAACTAAGAGTCTCA
The DNA here is from genome assembly GCA_000404065.3 of Pinus taeda. Lineage (NCBI taxonomy): Eukaryota > Viridiplantae > Streptophyta > Pinopsida > Pinales > Pinaceae > Pinus > Pinus taeda. Next base: position 5,463 of record APFE031251512.1, read on the forward strand.
GTTTGAATAGCTGCCCATATCATCTAAACTAGAGAATCTTCCTTTGCATATTATGTTTGCAAAGTTTGTGGGAACATGAGAGTTAGCCCCTATAGGGTGGTTACCCTACAGTAAAACATCCTGAAACACATCTAGCGGGAAGCTGCTACTATGGATCTTTGGAAGTGCCTGCATTCCATTCTTTAGATGGAAATACTAGTCTTTGGAGCCCAGGAAGGGCCAGGCCTGAAATTTCTTGACAAAAGCCTTCATAAAGCCTTCATAATTCAAAGTCAATACATACACGGGATCAAGATGACTCTTGCAAGTCAGAATGCAGCGATAATTCCGCTATGAGCCCTACCCCATGTTCAGCAGGATGTGCTTTTGATGACCAGTGTCTAGGTCAAGGACATGGAAGCTGTCACTTAAATTTTAAAAGGCAATGTAAGACAAGTATAACAGCTCTACCCCATGTTCAGCAGGATGTGCTTTTGATGACCAGTCTCCAGGTCAAGGACATGGAAGATGTCACTTAAATTTTAAAAGGCAATGTAAGACAAGTATAACAGCACTAGTGCCAGCAGACATACATGGTTTGCCCAAAATTAAATCAAGTGGACCTTCACCTCTGATTGAATGGTGGAGATTCGGTGGCAGGTGTGATTGTGGCAGATGGGATCTGGGCTGTGCACTCACCTTACTCCACAATCGAAAACAAAGAAGGAAAAGCGACTTAATTGAGACCAATTCAAAGGCAGAGGATTGTTATTCATTATATGTGCTTTCTAAGGTATTGTATCTGGGACCAACCATTTTTATTTTAATTTATCTAGAGTGCCACAGTGTTATGTTATGGTTCATCCATATCATTTTCTCCTCCTTTTTTCCCTCTGAAAATACCGGGAAGTTTGTCATTCTGTCACTGCTATGTGAAATTTTTGTTCATGTCGGACATTATGTGAACTGCAGGGAGAAAGGGAAGACAGACCCGCATTAACAATGGCAACAGTTGCTGAAGATTTGTATTCTGTTAGTTTTCAATCACAATTCTCTATAGTTTTATCCATGCTGCACAGCAGAGAAGAGATCCTCATTCCTCCTGGCATGCATAATAAAAACAATAATAGAGTAACTGGCATGCATAATAAAAACAATAATAGAGTAACTGATTACAGTTGGTACCAAAAGCAAAAGAAAAGAGCCCGGGGCACCTTGGGGACGAGCAGGGAGGATATCAAATTTTTTCCTAGATAGATAGAGCTGTACATTGTACTGTAAAGTTTTGTCGGTCAATTTGTGGAGATTGGGCTTTAGGTTAAAGTTGTTGTCATCCATGATCCCCTATTGTGGTTTGGGTACATGGAAAATCCTGTCATCCAAATGCTAAGAGCAACCCAAATGTATATTCAGCGATGGCTATTTCCATGTTGCGGGTCTTACAACTCCCGCATCGGTATTGGCTTCTTGTACTATCCAAACATCGTGGCAAGATGTAAAGGTCTATTGGTTATGATTTGTGAACAAAATAATAGAGCAATAATATGTAAATTATATTGTTTTGATCAAATAAATTTGATCAATTCCTTGCACATCCTTCTGGTGTGGATCAAGGTTCAAGATCTTTACACCTAACATAACATAAGTAGAAGTAGGACACCAAGCACTTTTTGGGATTGTTTCTACTGTAGAAACTGCTTTCTATCATATTTCCCTTGTATATTAAAAGAACAATACAATTTTGTTACTGTACATTACACATTTCAGCGTTCTTGTGGCCCTTTGATTTGTACTTTGTAGCTTCCTTTTAACTTTTGTGATTGTAAACCCTGATGTGTTCATTGTGTTATAAGGCAAATTGGATGAGAACTAGAGTTCATTGTACTATTACAACAATTTCTTAGTTCTTATCTATACAACCACCAATCCTTTGTGTGTTGCTATTTGCAAACTATTACTTCAGTTTGCTGGCTTATCTGGCATATCGTATCGTTGATACTTGTAATTAGGAACTTACGTGCAGTTCTAATTAAAATTAGAACTGAGTATGCCATATTGAGAAATGAGTATGCCATATTGGTTCCTTCAGATTTCTCTTCTTGGCAAAACTATGCTAACCCAATTGTCAATTTCTGGTTTTCCTCGCCCTTGTTTCTTTTCTCAAGATTCATGAGTTTTTATATAAAATATTCTTCTAGGGCACGAGGGAGGGAGTAAAGGATAATCCAAAATGTCTTTCATATTTGTTAATCTCTGGACAAGTTAATTGAGATACAATGTTTGTTCACCTCATGGTTTTAAATAATTTACCATGAAAACAACATCCAAAACATATCTCCATCTAAAACGCCATCGAATTTCCATTAGTAATATTTATGTATGCGGTGAATGCTATATAGTCATTGTAAACATCCTTAAAAAGTGACTAAATTTATTTCAATAAAAATATCTATGGAGATGTCATTGAAAAGATAATTATTATTTCAATAAAAATATCTATGGAGATGTCATGAAAAAGATAATTATCATCGTTTAACTCCTGCTACAGGACTATGGGCCATGTACCCATCATTATCATCGGTTAACTCCTGCTACAGGACTATGGGCCATGTACCCATTATTATCATCGTTTAACTCCTGCTACAGGACTATGGGCCATGTACCCATTCTGGACACTTTTGATCGACCACACAGCCTGAGGGACCCAAAGAAATTGAAATTTTCATGTTGGGATCATGTGTCGTGTGAGTGAACCGAGTGAATAGAGAGGAAGAGCGAACCGAGTGAATAGAGAGGAAGAGCAAAGGTGCGAACGGAGTGAATAGAGCACAAAAAAATTGAACCACATGCAGGGCTGAAAGTGTGACCCTAAGCAGGGTGATAGAGAACCAGCAAAACTGTGTGGCTTGTGTGGGGTTGTGGACTACTTGATTAGTGATGGAAGTATGCTGAAGCCATTAGCCTTCTCATGCTAGATGATAATTATAATATTGAGATTTTTTTTTTAATATATTTAAATAAAAGGCTAGATGATAATGATAATGACTGAGAAATTTTGTTGAAGTGATAATACTGAGAAATTTTGTTGAATATATGCAAAAAACTGAGAAATTTTGTTGAATATATGCACAAAAGTAGTAGAGATGATGATTTTTGTGAACTAATTTCATGCTGACTTTTTCCGGACAGCATTTTCATCTGAGGAATGCAATGCAGGCACCTCAAAAAATAATTCATGAGAGCAGCTTCCCGCTAATTATGTTTAAGGATGTTTTACTTTAGGGTTTAACTTGTAGTAGTAGATATCAAGTCATGGTCCCCACATAAATTACTTAATAAATATAATTCATGAGAGGAGCCACTAGATATGTTTCAAGATGTTTTAGTTTAGGGTTTAACTTGTAGTAGTAGATATCAATTCATAATCCCCACATAATTTTTTTTAACATTTATTAACGAGGTAATTACTAATTAGCAAAATTCTGAACAGAAACAAAACCAAGTAAACATACATTACTAACATTTATTAATGAGGTAATTAGCAAAATTCTGAAATGATATTGAAACAAAAACAAAACCAAGCAAAACAATGAGTATGGGTTGGACTGCCCAATGCCACAATGTGGCCACAATGTGGGCCTGTTGAATTTTCAACCAGATGCATCGACTTCGAAATAATGGATCAATAAACAAAATAAGTCAGAAACTTATATTCAAACCCACCCTTCTCTGTCTTCCAAGGTGAAAGGCCCTCTCTGTTAAACAGAGCTAACTACAATTTTAATGCTAAGTGAAGCTAACAACCTCTTAACTTTACTAAGCTAACAACCTTTTTGTAAAAAGAGCTTCGGCGTAAATCACATAAGAACATTATTGTCGACGCGTTTCGAACCAACTAGTGTGGTTCATCGTCAGGACAAGTTGAAGAAACAGATCAGGCTTTAGCAATTTAAATAGGCTGAGCAGAGACTCCAACGGCTACATAACAGCTATATTTGACTCTAGGACCAAGGCCATCAATAAATTTAATCTTATTATTATTATATTATTATTTTAATTCTAGAGATGAGAGAAATTAGGTAAGATTAATAAATTAGCGAATTATTTGTTTAAATAAATTAATGGTTATTTAAAACTTTGAATGGCTTCTTTTGAATGAATAATTTAAGTTATATAAATTAATAAATGAGTAATTTACGTTATATATATATTAATCTTACCTAATTTCTCTCATCTCTAGAAGTAAAATAATAATATAATAATAATAAGATTAAATTTATTGATGGCCTTGGTCCTAGAGTCAAATATAGCTGGTATGTAGCCGTTGGAGTCTCTGCTCAGCCTATTTAAATTGCTAAAGCCTGATCTGTTTCTTCAACTTGTCCTGACGATGAACCACACTAGTTGGTTCAAAAGGCGTCGACAATAATGTTCTTATGTGATTTACGCCGAAGCTCTTTTTACAAATATGATGGATCACAAAAGCCTCAATTCTACAAAAGCTAACAACATCTTAACTTTACTAGTGCTTTAAAAAAAAATGAAGCTAACGACCTCTTAACTTTACTAGTACTTTGGGAAAAAAAATGAAAATTAACTTTCCTAGTACTTTGGGAAAAAAAATGAAAATTACTAGTACTTCGGGGAAAAATGAAAATGAAGATGAAAGTAGAAAATTGAAAGTGGAAGTAGAACTTCACTTCTAAGGTGAAAGTAAAATAAGTGAAAGGCACTTTCTGTTAAATACAACCAACTAATGCTAAGTGAAGCTACCAACCTTTTGAAATACAACCAACTGCAATTTTAATGCTAAGTGAAGCTACCAACCTTTTGAATTTTTGAATTTACTAAGCTAACAATTTCTTAACTTTACTAGTACCTTGGGAAAAAAATGAAAATTAACTTTACTAGTACTTTGGGAAAAAAAATGAAAATTAATGCTAAGTGAAGCTACCAACCTTTTGAATTTACTAAGCTAACAATTTCTTAACTTTACTAGTACTTTGGGAAAAAAATGAAAATTAACTTTACTAGTACTTTGGGGAAAAAATGAAAATTACTAGTACTTCGGGAAAAAAAAATGAAAATGAAGATGAAAGTAGAAAATTGAAAGTGGAAGTAGAACTTCACTTCTAAGGTGAAAGTAAAATAAGTGAAAGGCACAGTGAAGCTACCAACCTTTTGAATTTACTAAGCTAACAATTTCTTAACTTTACTAGTACTTTGGGAAAAAAATGAAAATTAACTTTACTAGTACTTTGGGGAAAAAATGAAAATTACTAGTACTTTGGGGAAAAATGAAATTGGGGAAAAATGAAAATGAAGATGAAAGTAGAAAATTGAAAGTGGAAGTAGAACTTCACTTCTAAGGTGAAAGTAAAATAAGTAAAAGGCACTTTCTGTTAAATACAACCAACTAATGCTAAGTGAAGCTACCAACCTTTTGAAATACAACCAACTGCAATTTTAATGCTAAGTGAAGCTACAACCTTTTGAATTT
>APFE031251514.1:0-14301 GCA_000404065.3 Pinus taeda
TTGAGCAAATAAATAAATAAATAAATGTCAAAATCAACAAGTACTTTTTATTTTTTATTTAAAAAAAACATGGAATATTAACCCACTCTAAATATTATGCCCAAAAAAATTCTCTACTACGTGGAAAATTATCGAGCTTATTTACATTGGAACAATGTTTATTATACCAAGAGCTCTAGGCTATCTGTAAATATTATCTCATTTTCCGCTCTACTTATTCTTGCCCTTTCCTCTTCAAGGGTGGTTTAATTCACGGAGAATGAGATCTCAACATATTTCTTTTGTTATACCTAACTACTTTAAGCATTAAATATGTTAATTGAGTACCCTACTAAATATGTGTGGGATTTACCACTTCCTCATTTGTATGGGTCTATAGCTATGCATAATCATTTCTAACTTATTCCTTATCTCCTATTATTGTTGAGATAATTTTCTCCTTGTTCACATTCAGTAGCAATCTAAGAAATATATTGTTCCTTATTCCAATTCGCTAGCAAGGCCCCTTTATTCATGTAGAAAAGGTTGACATATATATTTTAATTTGTGTGCTCCTATGAATTTTCATTATGCTAGTGAAAATAAATGTACGAAGAATTGTGTTGAAGATTACATTGGAATGTGTTGGTTGCACTTATTGAAAAGTAAATCTCAAGCTTTCAAAACTATTAAAGATTTTCATTTATGGATTGGATATGAAGCATAATCACATATTGGATCTCTTCATACTATTAATGGAAGATAATGTACTCTAATGAATATGAAAAATATCTTTGCAAACATAGCATTCAACATCAGAGCATAGTTGCATACAATTCTCAACAAAACTATGTAGTTAAAAAAATGAACATTACTACATTAAATATAGTTTACTCAATGAGGATTTTCAAAAATATAACATTGATGTTTTGGGATGATGTGATTCTATGTGAAATTTATGTGAAAATGTTATGTGCATCTCACGCTCTTAGAAAAAGACTCCTTGTAAAATGTGATATGGATGAAATCCTTCAGTAAGACATCACAAGGTCTTTGGTCCTCTACATTCACTTATGTTGGTTATAGTATAGCCATTTTTGCATATTGGGTATATTATTGTAATTATTTACTTCTAACTTTTTGGTTGCAATGTATCATACATTGGGTATGGTTCCCTCAAAGGATTTCAGCATGGTTTCTATTTTTGTCAACGATTTCGAAATCAACTACCCTTCATACATGGAGTTCCTTCCAATATTATACAAGATTTTGAGTATTTTAACTCTATAATTATATTGTAACTTGATTCTCATCTCGGTATAATTTTTCTTTGTACAAGCATATACGTACAATACTAATGTTATTCCATCTACAACAAAGTATCGGATTGAAGGATGTCATCTATATTACTAATGTTATTCTCTACTTATCTTAAAACACTCTATAATGTTCTTTGCTTGATTAATTTATTGTGATTCCAATCCAAACTAAGGAATTCCTTTCTTCTGTGTGTAGGTTGGTCTACAACTAACTTGGGTCATCTTGTGACATTGTTTTGGGGTCAAAATTTATGCAAGTTTTTTTTGTCTACTCTTTTGCCTTCAAGCGTTTATCAAACACTTCCTCTTTAGACGGTTTCAATGTCGGTTCTGATTTTCACTTGAAGTTGGCTAGAAGGAAATTTTATGTTGTTTGAGTGTAAAGAAAACCCAAAAGTAGCCAGGGCTTTTCCCAAAAGGCCTAACACTCAAAACAACGCATGTATATCGATTTCAATTCAAGAGATTTACCCTCTCTTTGTTAGTGAGAATATTTAATTATGAGAAAATGGTTTTGATTGTCTTATAGCCCCAACAATGTAAATATTTATTTTTTTCATAAGAACAATTTATAAATTCTATTTACTTGTTACTATGTGTAATGAAGTCATTCCATCAAAGTCTTACAAGACTATGATATTTGTTCTATTTATATTATATGAAGACACATTACATATTCATGTCAACTCTATATATTTTGTTTCTACATAATGATTTTATATAATTTACTATTACTATCATTTTCTTTGAAGAAGAGAATATGAAAATTAGGCAAGAGGCGTGTTCAACACTTGCCATGGCAGTTTTTAAAGGTTGTCCTTTAGGCCCTAGTAATACTTTATCCAAGGCTGCTTGTTACATGGCCAATTGATATGATTCCAGTCCTTTGATCTATACCAAGCTAAACTAGGTATACATTTATGTTTCTACAAGCTAAACTATGTATAAATTTATTTTTATTACCTCCAATAGTTCCTTTTTGTAGTAGCTTACAACAGACTATACTTTTATAGGTGAATAGGGGTTACTGTGCATGTTTATATATTTATCCATCGAAACAAGATTCTTTAATTTATTATATAATATCTTTTTGCATATTTTCACACATTCAAGTGTATTATTTTTTAGAATATAATTATCTAAGATTTTCTTGTTGGAAATAATTTAAAGTGTATTTGATTCCTCTAACCAAAAACTTTATTTCCAATTAATTCCCCCAAAGCTCTATCTCCTACTTCCCAAGACAACAAATAGTAGTCATTTCCCAATTGACATTTCCTTGACCCTTAGCATCATCTTGCTACTTTTGTGGTATGAGTACAATCATTCTTTCCCAATATACGTTTATCTTTTATACAACCCATTTTATCTCCAACAATCCGTTTAAGTGAGTTTTACCCATGAAATTTTTATTTTCAGTCATGTGTTTTCTTGGTAGTCTGCAAAACGAACAATTCAACTCTAGCAAAAAGAACATTTTTGTTTAACCTTTATCTTGCCTCTTCTTGGGAATAACTCCTTCCATGTGAATTAGAAGTATAATATCACATGTAAGCCTTTAATAATTTATCAAGCATTATAACACAAAAAGACAATTTTTTTTCTATTAATAAAAATAAATATTTACACTGTCATATGTCACATCACTTGACCGACTTTGAGTTGTTAGGGGCAATTAAATATTCAATTAAAAATGTCATAATATAAATTTACCAAGGCTTATTACAATTCACTTTTGTAATTGGAGGAAACATAAGCACCTTGAAAAAGACATCTTTAGCATGTTTAAAAAGAAAGTTGTATATTTTTAAAATGAATTGTGTGTTTTATTTGAAAATTAATTTATTAACTTAAACAAAATATAAATCAAAGGATAAAATTCAACTCTAGATTTGTATTTTTGAAATATATTTTGATTAAAATATTTGTAAACAAATTAAGTTGAACATAAGTGACTTAAAATAAAATATTTAACTTTTTCCTGGTTTTCTTCTAATATTATGATAATATTTATGTGTAATTTCATGACAGAAAAAGGCAAAAAAGAACACAACAAATAAACCGATACTAAAAAATAAAAAACACATTTTAAAATTATATCATTATAAAGCATCAATTTCTAGCTAATTAATCTCTAAAGTACATAATTTCTTCCAAATTATGATAAATGTTTTGTGCTGTATTTTTTGAAATCTATTGAGTAGTTGTGCTTGCAAAAAGTTTATCATCATAATCATTTGTGATATTATAATTATTTTTATTATTGAAAGATATTTTAATTGATAGATGTTATGATCATTTGTAGAAATAAATGGGATGTTATTAAATTGAATATCAATTCGCACATAATTTTGCACATAAAATCAGTTAAAACCCAAATTCAACTCGTTAAAAGTGTAATTGTTATATACTATATTTATTTATGGGTAAAACCATTATATATGCACAAACACAAAAATATACAAAAAATAAACTATAGGCACAAAAATTTGAAATTCTATCATAAAAAATAAAATTGTAATTAATTATAAGAATATTCATTAAAAATTATTGCGATTTTAAAATACACACATTGAATAATGGTGGTTACAAAAAAAGATACACTTTCATTCATGATGTCATGGTCATTTACCAAAATAAGTGAACTTTTATTAAATTGAGCATAGATAATTTATGCAAGCATTCAATTCATTTAAAGTGTAGTTGTTGCATTGGATACTATGCATGCTTAAAATCATCATATAAGTTATTTCTATCAAGTGATTCTAATAAAAGTTTTTTTGTGTTCCAGAATTTATGTACATACAAATACAAATGAAAAAACCAATACATTACATAAAATAAAGACACAAACATCTAAAATTCTACCATCACAAAACATGGATTTGTAACTAATTATCAATATATTGATTAAAAATGCTTCTCAAATATGCATTGAATAGCGATACTTACAAAAAATCCAGAGCCATTCATGATGTTATGGTCATTTGCAAAAATAAATGAAATTTTGTTAAACTAAATGCTAATCTAAACATATATAGTTTATTACACATTCAATTAATTGGGACTGTAATTCTTGCATATTATATTTTATGTGTATAAAATCATCGTAGAGGTGATTTGTATCAAGTAAATAGACAATTTGGGCAATGACCTTACATAGGGGATATTCTAATGAAAGTATTTCTTGTGTTCTAAAGTTATACACAAACAAGAGCATAAACAAACAAACACATACATTTCATAAAATAAAATGATGAAAACGAGAATTTGGGGGTTGCCCAAAATCCTAATTTCTTTAAAAAAACCTTAAACGGAAGCGATTTAACTTTTAAAACTTCTTAATTTATTGGTGTGGATCTTCCTCGTGCCATCCATGCATACTCATTGCCAACATTCAATATAGGTGTTAAACTTTAACCCCCCCAACACTACACAAAATACAAATATGCATTAAAATAAATGCAGTCTATAAACCTCGGTGATTCTGCTGATCCATCTCCCCTTGAACGGCTCATCAAAAGATTAAAAAAAAAGTCGATTCAGAAGTTGGATCGCGGGCAATTAACGACGACGTTAGCAAAGCCAAAAGCAATGGAATCCATCTCTCATTTCTTGCGCTTACCATGCGTCCACAATGCGAGAAATCATTGGGGTCATCCTAAGTAAACTGTAACATCTCGCAATCTACAATGCCCTTCTCTCAACAGCGCATGGCACTTTCAATACTAAGTTAAGAAACCCCATGGCTGACTCGGCTCTGATAAATCGCGCGAGATCTTCATTTATAATAGCATTAAGAATCCACTGATTTCAATGTGGGAGAGAAGTAAAGTTTGACCTTTACAAAATTTAGACAGCAAGGAATTTATGGGAAATATTTTGTTGGTCGTGAGATCGACCCCTTATAAACCATTCCCCTCACGCAATATTCTGTATCTGGACAGCCCAAACTGTATGATGAATCTAAATAAAATTCAATGCTTTAATACCCAATGCAATCTGTTTGAGACGCATACACATTAGCAGAATCGTTAACTCCCATACATATCATAAACAATCATAAATACAGACACGCCATTAACGCAAAACATATATTATAATATGAATAAGACAGCACGGTTACAACTAAGGCATTTCAGCCTTAGAAACGAGCTCAGGCTCGGTTACATCTTGCTCACTAACATAACAGACATCTCACACCTTATCACACTATACATTTATAAGATACATTGGGAGGATCGATCAAATCTTCTCTTAGTTTTTTTTACAATGAAAGATCTCCAAAAGCTTCATGCATGCACGCTTTAAATCTGCTTTATCCTTTTTTTTTAAACCTATTTTTCTACTTTAAATCATTATTTTCTTTTGTTCTGATCCTCTCGTCCAGTTTGTTTGCTTTGTTGCTGGTTGCTCCCGCATCATAAAAACACAAAAATTTAAAATTCTATTATCACAAAACATCAACATGTAGCTAATTATAAAAATGATATTAATTAAAAACAATTATAAAGAGTATTGTGCATTGACAAAAATTCAAATTCATTGATGATATTCAAAAAAATAAGATTGTATTAAATCAAACAACAATTTAAAGATTAGCATGTTAATATACAAATTCTACTCATTCTAAAATTAGTTATTGTATACGATATTACATGTGTGTAAAAATATTATACTCAAACAAACAACCACACACAAACAAAAGCATAAAAAACAAATACATAGCATAAAATAAAACCACATACGTTTAAAACTATATCATCACAAAACATCAATGTGTAAATTAATTTTTAAATTTTATGTTTATTTTGTTTGATATATTTTTAATTTTACATTGAATGATTGTGGTTAAAAAAATATTCATGCTCATAGTCATGTATGATGTTGTGATTATTTGTATTGTTGAAAAGTATATGTTGATTAAAAACAATCATGAAAACTTGTGATTTTCAAACATACAAAAATTGGTGATGATTCTTACAAGGAAAATCTTTAGTCATTGTTACTTGTGGTATTGTCATGGTCATTTATATCTCTAAATTTTATTGAATAAAAATATTTTTGAAATTTTGATTTTATACTAAATAGACTTAACAAATTATAAACTCCACCCATTTTGTATCGTAAAATAAAAAAATGAGTAAAATTTAAGATAAGAATATGTTAATTAAAATATCAAATTAAAGATTGATAGGGGAATTGTGTCAAGAGGACAATCTCGGTGTGATGGCTAGGGTTTCCTAGTCCTTTTGCTTTCATTTTGCATTCGGGTTTCTTCAAACATCAAATTCACCTTTTGCATCATCACTAGGGCACGATCTCACTGCTCGCGGGTCCAATAATGGAATTTTTGAATGGAGTTAATTCTAGTTCCCATCTCCTGTTCAGGCATGGAGGCTGACAAACGATGTTGTTAGTAGTATCGTTCACCAAATGATCGATGCAGAGTACCTTCTCAGCCCGTACGTACATGATGGAATAGAAGGAAGTGAAGGGCATCACATTTGTGAGTCGGGAATGGACTATGTAGGATTAAGGGGACTCTGGAGCAGAAATCTTATAATTGTCTGCTCTTAGTCACTAGAGAAATATTGAGCAGATCTGAAGGCAAAATATTGGCTACATAAGTGAATATTCGACCTCAAAAACTTCATTTCATAGATCCATTGTTAAAGATCTCGAATATGGATATTCTCAATCCCCTGAGCACATTAGCTTGTCAAAATGGAGGAGTAGCATTGGATGTGAAAAGTCTGCTTCGTTTTTTGCTGGATCAGAATTTTCCTCGATCAAAGTGGGCGGTTTTGGTGGTTTGGCCATCAATTATGAAGTCAATAATGCCACGGAAATCCATATCAGTCTTTGCAGATCCACACTTATCCATTGATTCTACTAAATATGCGTGTGACTGTCAAGTATGGGCACTCGATCTGGTCGCCTTCCAAATTTCTGTCAAATCCCCAAATGGAAAATCAATATTATCTTGGGTTCGGGCAACAAATCACGTCAAACAATTAAAACACAATATCGGGCACACTATGGGTATCCCACTACTTGTACAAAGTCTAATCTATGGATGAAAATCGATGCAAGAAGTTGTGATGTTACAAGATTATAACATCCTCCCATTATCCACCATCATATTAAACTTGAGGATCGGGGAGGATCACCTCAACCAATAAATTCAAAGGGCACAAGGGTAGTGTCCAGATCTAGTATTCCCAAAGGAACATAATCAAATCAAGGGCAAGTAAATGGAGTCTTTTCTATAATAGATATCCTCAAAGGAAGATGTGTTGCCTCAACAACACTAGATCAGAAACACAATATACACAACCCCTACATAGTGGAACAACTGAATAAAATCCCAGTATTGACTGTAGATCTACCATAAACAAATTATTTTTTCATAACATATGAATATCAAGAAGTACTATACAGGCTCAACACTTTTTGGCTAAAACCAATGGATCTCTTCAATTGGATATTCACAAATTGGACAATAAATTGTAAGATTCAGCTTTGCTCCGGGGGCTTTTTCATAATAACATTCCTATCATGAGAGGGTTGTGATTATATATTGCAAGAGGGTCCATGGTTTTGGGGCTTTGCAGGAACTTTTGTCACCCCTTGGTCCCCATATTTCGACGCCAATATAATTGTAGTTTCTTGAATTTTGGTTTGGGTTAGATTGCATAATCTATGCGTATATTTATGGCTCCATAAAGTGATAGAAGCCATTGGGAACATATTAGGGTGATAAATAAATAAATATACACAAATATTTGAGGAACAAATCTACACAATCGCCAAAATTTCTTTGGAGCTAGACATCAACAAAGGATTTTAGGACCATATTCTCTTGACACACAACAAGCAGTGCTCGACACAATTCCTAGATTTTGAGAACACAACATTTAGATGTCAAATAAGCCAACAAATGAGACATCCACAAAATTCATGTCCTGATGCTAAGAAAACACCCCACAGGAAGATGTAAACAAGAAAGAAAGTCAAGGGATGAAAATTCCCACAAAAGTTGCCTCACAAAGAAGAGAATGATGAAGAAATGGATCCTCCTACCAATGAAGAAGCCCAAAATACACAAGAAAACATAGAAAAGGGGAGTGTTAATCATGAAGTTTAAGGAACTCCAGCACACACATCGAGGCATGAGATGATCACTGTAGAAATAGAGGCGGGCGATTCAAAATATCATCGTGTATCTGAAAGTTCAGTTTTAGATAAGCAAAATCTAAGAACGAATGAAGGGACCTAGCTAGATCTTGTAATGGCCACTCCTTAACACGCAGAATGGAAAAAGGTTAAAAAGAGGAAATGGAGAAAAGGGTGACATGTTTACCACCACTTGGAGTTGTATTTTTGGTCTTTGTGATCACCAATTTAGATTGGCACAATTGAATGCATTATCACTATCTACAACATGTAATTTTGCTTTCATTAATAAAATTACAATTTTTCCTGAGGAAAGAAATTATATTATTTATAAATAATTATAAAAGAATCTGATTTTCAAATGCACATTGAATAGTATAGTGGTTGTTACAAAGAAAAAACTTTGTCATTCATGATGTCATGGTCAATTACCAAAATAAGTGATTTTTTTTTAAATTTACGATGGATAAGTTAATGCAAGCATTCAATTCATTTGAAGTGTATCTCTTGCATTGGATACTATGCATGCTTAAAATCATCATAGAAGTTATTCGTATCAAGTTTATAGACAATTTGTTTAGTGACCTTCCATATGGTATATTATAATGAAAAATTTTTATGTGTTCTAGAATTCATAGATATATAAACACAAACAAGTGCAATGACAAACATGTAAATACATTCTATAAAATAAAAACACAAACATTAAAACCCTATCATCATGAAACGTCCATTTGTAACTAATCATAAATATATGTTAAATAAAAATACTTATAAAATAATTTTATTCTTAGATATGCATTGAAAAATGATACTTACAAACAAAAAAAAGCCATGGTCATTTGCAAAAATAAATGAAATTTTGTTAAACTAAATGCTAATTTGAACATATATAGTTTAATACACATTCAATTAATTGGAAGTGTAATTCTTAGATATTATATTTTATTTGTGTAAAATCATCATAGATGTGACTTGTATCAAGTCAATAGTCAATTTGGGTGATGACCATCGATACGTCATATTATAATGAAAGTCTTTCTCGTGTTCTAAATTTTATACACAAACAAGGGCATACAAAAACAAAAACATCCATTACATAAAATAAAAAAACAAACATTTAAAATTATAACATCATAAATATTCTATCTAATTATGAAAAATGATTAATTAGAAAGAAATTCAAATTCATTCATGATGTTGTTGTCATTTGCAAAAAAATAATATTTTATTAAATTAAGCTACAAGTTAAAGATCAGTACTTTAGTATACAAATTCTACACGTTGGAAAAGTACTTATTTTATATGATTACAAATGCGTAAAAATATTATACACATACAAACATAACAAACAACCAACGGAAAACAAGAGCACAAAAAAAAGTACATAGCATAAACTAAAGCCACATACATTTAAAATTCTATGATCATAAAACATCAATTTGTAAATTAATTTTTAAATTCTATGTTATTTTGTTTGTATTTTATTATCATCACGAGAGACTTTTGATATATTTTTAAACTATCATTGAATGCTTGTGGTTTCAAGAAATATCATTGTCATAGTCACTTGTGATGTTGTAATTATTTGTATTGTTGAAAGGTATATATTGATTAAAACCAATCATGAAAACATGTTATTTTCAAACTTACAAAAAATGGTGATGATGCTTATAAAGAAAATTCACAACTATGTATTTTTTTCATATTATAACAAGTTATAAACTCCACCCATTATGTATCATAACAGATTAATTAACTAATAAATTAGTTATATTTTTTTTTAAAGTGGTGTTGTTCATTCGTTATTAATATCAGTTTATTTAAACAAATTAATAAATTTGTAAACTTCCTGTTAAGTTGGAAATGTTTTTATATTAAAATTTTAAGTTAATTACAATAAATTTTTTGAAATTTTTGAATGAACGGTTTATATTTATATATGAGGTTTTCTTTAAAATATGAATATTTGTAATGTGAGGGAGGACGAGAATGGAGAGCGGGAAAAAATGTGCTCTAGGGTTTTAAGCTGCTGCAAAGTTGAATTTGCTGCAATCGATGTTATGCTTGTTTCTATTGATCAAAGGAATCCGCACAGTGGGGTATTGTTGTTGCGATGAACATCAAAGGAGGACCGAAGTTCTATGGGAACCACACTGGAAGGGATTCAGGTGATCTAAAGTTGTTGGAAATATATGATCTGTGTAGAGAATGGGGACTCGACTCATTCATTTTTTATTCCTGGTGGTATCTTTTTCACGCAGGATCTTTTACGCATTCTCCCAAATCCAATATTTTTATTTTTCCTTCTTTCATATTTTGTCCAGGATGATAGTGGAATAGAGATGATCGGTAGAGCTCTGCTAGGGTCTGGAGCCGACTGGTCAATGGCATCGATTGGCCCTGCAGCGGATCCCGTCCCGGATGTGCCCGTGACGTATGAAGGTTACATAGACACTGGAGAAAAGCCCGTGAAGGTGTCGAACGGGAATCCCAAATGGATGAAGCTGACAGTGCCCTAATTTACAGAGGATCTATGTAGCCATCGTGGCTCTAAAGGTGTATTGCGCTTCGTGCCCATATGTCGTGGTCATGCCTGAGGCCCTAAAGAAAGAAGAGGCACCAAATATTGGTGTGAAACCTGTGGCTTCAATGTCGGTGGCCCTCAATGCCAAGGATCCAACTGCAGCCACTAAGACTACTACTCCGAAGGCCGTGATGAATTCTATCCCAAAGATCGTCTGTAAGGTCGCAAAGAAAGCCGAAAAGGAGTCTGGCTACAGGGAACAGGGAAATAGTTTCCTGAAGGAGCCCACAGAGATCCCATTGCACTATGGTGCACCTGAGGCTGCTTGGTCATGCTACCTCTAGACAGAATAAGAACCCTCATCACTGGTAAATATTTTTTTATTTAAATTTTTTATTAAAACCCCTTTGGAGATGTCATTATTGATCTGGGTTAATGCAATAGTCTGTGTGATGCATTTTAAGAATATATTTCAAATCATTTTGGATATCTTGTTGGATTACAATTTCTAAGTTTTGGGGGGAAAGCTCTCGAGGATCTCAAACCTCTCACATAATACAATATTTTACTTGTGTCTACTATAATACTCAATTTGAGGTTGGGAGGTGGCACAACAGATTACAACAAAACAAATCATTCAAGAGGAGGCTTTCAGAGCCATTCAACCAAAAACAAATAAATACATTAAAAGCACAAAAAAGAGGAGTTTCTTTCAAAAACGTCCTCCAAGAGAAAAATTCACCTTCAGCCTCAACAAAGCAAGCCGGAACTGATCCATGTACATATATTATGGAGAAATTGAATCACATCCTAAAATTAAATAGATATATACCAGAAACAAATGAGCATTGTAATATTTTGGTAAAACAAGCTATTATATGTAGATACAACTGTTTCTGCACAAAACCCACTAAGCTCTTTCAGTGGATTTTCGCAAACTGCAGTGCTCACTATGATATTCACCTCTATTCTAAGGGGATTTTCATTGTAAATTTCCCATCAACAAAGGCTAGAGACATCATATTACAGAAAGGACCATGGTTCTGGGGATCCATGGGTCTTTTCATCACGCCATGATTTCCAGAATATGATGCAAATACTATGGTTGTATCTAGGATGCCAGTTTGGGTTCATCTGCAAAACCTCTTGTTACATCTATTGAACCAGCCAAGCATTGCAGGCATCAACGTTACATTTATGGAACTAGCCAAACCTTGCATGCATCATCAACACCATCGGGCGACACATTAGAATGGACACACAAAGACTAGAGAAAAGAATTTTCACATTCGCACGAATATGTGTAGAAGTAGATCTCAACAAAGGTTTTTTGACCACATTCAACTAAAGCACAAACATTGGTGCTGGACACATATACTTGATTATAGAAATACAACATTTAGATGTAGAAACTATAGGCAAACAGGACACCTACAAAATAAGAGCCTGAAGCCAAAAAAAACACCCGTGGAAAGAACAAAAGAGGAAACAGGCCAAGGGATGGCAAT
Organism: Pinus taeda; assembly: GCA_000404065.3. Lineage (NCBI taxonomy): Eukaryota > Viridiplantae > Streptophyta > Pinopsida > Pinales > Pinaceae > Pinus > Pinus taeda. Next base: position 12,513 of record APFE031251514.1, read on the forward strand.
TTTCACCACGAGGCTCTCATGAGGAGGAGGAAGCTGGTGTGGAAAATCCCATACCAAAGAGGAAAATCATAAGAACAAGGAATCAGAAGCACATGAATTACATCCGCAATCTTCTATGGACTCATAGCTAGTAAATATACCAGACACAATGGATACCCGTGGATCCAAATGACTACATATATTAGACAACTCTGATTCTGATAAATAAAACCCTCGACCTTAGGATGATACTTTACTTGCACTTACATCTTCGATGCTGATTGAAGGGGAGTGGTGCAAGGTGAAGAAGAAGAAAGGGAGAAAAACATGATTTTTCTCCCTACATGTACATTATTTTTTGCAATTTTTGATGAGCTATTTATTTGAATTAATAAAATTAGGATCTTTCTCCTGGAAAAAAAAACAATATTTGGAATGTTAAATAAGATATAATAAAATAATAACCTTCACAAAACCCATTTGAAATACATTTATAATCAATTTTAAAATTAGTTATTTGTTACTAAATTAAAAAAAAAAATTGTTTACAATAATGAGAAATTATTTGTTAAAAAATAAATAAAATTTTTAAAAGGAATTAAATGCTAAAAAATATATATATGAGAGTTAAAAAATGAAAAAATATATATATATTATTTATATACAAAATTGGCAATAATTTATGGAACATTTTATACAACAACTTTATACATAATAATTAAAAAGATGTTAATATGAATTCATGTTACTAACAAAAACATAAAAGATAAAGGCACATACATAATTAGATGTTAAAACAAATTCATGTGGCCAACAATAACTAACAAGGTGAGATATAGAAACAACTAAATGTTAAAATGAATTCACGTTACTAACAATGACCAACACGGTGAGGTGCTGGACTTTTACAAAAGTGTAAATAAACGTTTACATATATCCTCTCCACTTCTACTCATAGGTAAATAAATGTTTACTCTACTCCACGCTTTCCCAACGGATAATGTCAAAACCACAAAATCATTATCTTATCTTCTTCCCGATGAATGGAGTGAGGACCCCAACGGATGGCTTTTTCTGAATTCGTTAATCGAATTACTCCAGCCACAGTATTTCGGCAACGTCCGTGTTTACTCATCGCCTCCGAGTTGTCAGAAAATTCAAAAGCTCCACAACAAGCCTAGCCTAATAAGACTATGACATGTGGATTTTAAACAATTCAATAAAATTGAATATAATTTAGTGGAATGAAGAACATAAGAGATGGTGGCAGGGGTGAGCGTGGGCTACACGAAATTATAACGAAGGAACTGGAATTTGCCATTTTCAACTTCATGTATTGATAGTCTACTTTCCATTGGTCATTATTGGCAGATAGTCCACTAATAAAATAATTTTTTTATTAAATAAAATCATATAGGTTAATATTCATGTTCATTGAAGTCATATGGATTAACAATTCTCTGTATTGGTAATTAAAAAATAATTAATTTATATTTTATTTTTAAATATTTTTAAGTTGGATAATTAGAATGATAAATATATCAATAAAATATTTATTTCAAAGTTTGAGATAACTTAAAATTTTCAATATTTTTAAGAGTTTTGCAAAATAGTAGGAGTATCAAAAATCTAGCTACTAAATAGCTAAGGGTTTTTTAAGTACAACCAATTAGTTATTGGATTAAAACAATGAGGGCAATTATAAGGAAACAAGCATTAGTTATTAGTTATCAGTAATATTTTGATCTATAAAAATATACATTAATATATGTATCCTTAAATTCACTAATTATAATGAATTTATTATTAG
>APFE031251516.1:0-22422 GCA_000404065.3 Pinus taeda
ATATGACAATAACCTTTCTGGCTGCCTTCTTTGTCGAAATGATCTTCTCACAGCTGGAGTTTGTGGCTCTTCATCTTCTGATTCCTCCTCTTCTACAGAGTCTGATTCTTCCTCCTTTAGTTCAAACTCTATCTTCACAGGTTCCTTTGGTGGGACTTCATGTTTAATAACATCTTTCACCTCTCTGAACACCACATCTCGACTGTACACAACCTTCCTTGTTACTGGGTTCCAAAGCTTATAACCCTTTAAACCATCCTTATACCCAATAAAGATGCACTTTTAGATTTACTATCCAACTTGGTTCGGGTCTCCTTTGGAACATGTACATATGCATCACATCCAAATACCCTCAGATGTGAAAGAGAGGGTTTCTTACCAGTCCATACTTCTTGTGGAGTCTTATCCTCAACGCTGATGAAGGTGACCTGTTGACAAAGTAACATGCAGTATCCACCGCCTCTGCCCAGAATTCCTGTCCTAACCCGGCACCACTGAGCATGCTTCTTGCCCTTTCCATCAACGTCTTGTTCATTCTTCAGCGACTCCATTTTACTGAGGTGTATATGGAGTAGTCTTCTGCCGTGCTATACCACACTTCTTACAAAATTCTTCAAATTCCTTGCTGCAGAATTCTCCACCATTATCTGTCCTCAGCACCTTTATCTTCTTCTCTGTCTGATTTTCCACCAGAGCCTTAAATTCTTTAAACCTGTCAAAGACTTCAGATTTCTTCTTAAGGAAATATATCCATGTATTCCTTGAGAAGTCATCTATAAATGATACATAGTACACAGACTTACCCAGTGATGGAACTTTCACAGGTCCAAACACATCACTGTGCACAAGCTCTAATATTTGTTTCGTCCTCTTACCACCAGAGCGGAAACTCACCCGATTCTGCTTCCCATATACACAATTTTCACAGAAATCAAAATCCAGAGAGCTATTACTCATACCTTCTACCATACCTTTACCATGAAGTATTCGAAGGCCCTTCTCTCCAATATGTCCAAGCCTTTGATGCCACAACATGGTCTTCTCTCCAGAGACCACTAGGTTTTCTGCTCCATTTTCAGGAACCATAGAACTATTGCACCCGTCAACAACAGTGCTACCTTGCAGCTTGTAAGAGTTCCAATCCGAACTCCCCACGTCAATACCAGTGCTCCTCGAACCATCTTGCAGGTATCCTTCTCGAACACTATCTTTGCACCTGCATCATCCAACTTTCTTACAGAAATCAGATTTTTGGCCAACGCAGGAATATGCATAACACCAGGAAGGTTTCTAACCCTTCCACCTTGCAACTTCAACTTTACTTTTCTACAACCAATGATTCTAGCCTTCCTATCATCTCCTAAGAAGACATCACCACCATCGTATTTCTCATGCTCGCAAAACCACTCTCTATGGGGAATGAAGTGAAAGGATGCACCTGAGTCAATCAACCAGGCCTCATGATCTACATGTGTACTTGAAGAAGCCAAGTACACATCCCCACCTTCATCTGAGGTGGTTTTTTCCTCTGTAGAAGGAGCATCATCAAATCCATTTCTTTTATCAAGAGCTTTATTTTTACACTCCCTTTTGAAGTGCCCTTCCTTTCCGCATTTCCAGCACACCACCTTTATAGGTTTTCCAGGAGATTTAGATCTTCCTCTAGATTTAGATCTCCCACTCGATGACTTATTTTTGTTTCTGTTCTAGGACCGTCCTCATACAGACAAGGCATCACCATTCTGGTTGTCCATATTTTTCCGTCTCTTCTCCTCCGTTAGCAAGGCTGAGACTATTTCATCAAACTACAAAGAAGTTGCATTGCTACCTATTGCAATAACCAGACTATCCTACGAATCTGGTAGAGAACACAACAAACTAATGCACTTATCTTCATCTAAACTTTTAATATAAACAGATGATAACTGACTTACCACAGTATTAAACGCATTCAGATGCTCTGTCACTAAGTCTCCATCTTTCATCCTCAGGTTATACAGCTTTTTCCACAGGAATAGTTCATTCACCAGAGACTTAGATTGGTACAAAGTCCCTAACTTGTCCCACAGAGCCTTCGCCGTAGCTTCCCCTGATACATTCAGCAATACTGAATCTGAGACACACAATCGTATTGTGCTCTTTGCCTTCCGATCCATCTTCTTCCATTCTTCATCGGTCACTGCCGTTGGTTTAGTACCCGGATCTACCGCGATCCACTGATCTTTATCCACCAACAGATCCTCCATCTTGAGTTTCCACAACTCAAAACTCTGACCATTGAACTTCTCAATCTCTATCTTTCCACTGCTCACCATCTTCTTTCACCACCAAAATCGATCTCGCAGATCTCCACTGAACAGGGTCTACCACAGGCCCGAGCGAAACCCTCAGCAACAAAGGCGTCCCCTTGAAGCCAAAACAGCTCTGATACCAAATGTAGGTTTTAACCCCGTACAGAAATTACCTGCATACGAATTCTAAATCACAGGAAAAATAAAAATGCGAGAAAGTCGTGGAAAGAATATAACACAACCCAACAATAAATTGGTGCCCCTGTTCATTCTCTTGGTTGATTAGCTTGCATACTCAGCTACGAAGAGGACTTTCAACATGTTTCCCTTATTCATCTCCTTCTTCATCATCTCATCCTTTCATGATAAGATACTTGCATCTACAATTCACTCATGACGAGACAACATTAGTCTGACAAAAAACCTTAGTCTAAGATAGTGCATATCGATACATTGACTGAGATGGAACCGAGTGATAAGCTGGGAGAGGGGCTTAGTGACTACACAATTGTGCAATTTAAGAAGTGAGGGATAAGCCTTAAGCCTTGATACTATGCAATGTGTAGTCCAGGCTGGGCTAAGGGAGAAAAGTACACAATTTTGAAGGTCAGTGTGATAGGATGAGGGGATGGGCATTGAATCAACCCATTGCACAGTTCTGGGAAATAGAGGAGACTATGCCATTGCACAATTTTATAGATTGAGGGCTCAAGGGTTGAGCTTGAAGCTAAGGATTTCATAATGTACAGTTGAGGCCAAGATGGGAATATGGATTGCGCAATTTTGGGAGCCAAGGCTCAAGTTGAATATTGGAACTGCGCAGTGTAGCAATCCTGAAAGGAAGGAACTATGCATTGCACAGTTTCAAGGGGGAAGGGAATAGCTAAAGGGTTTAGAATGCGCAATGCACAGTTTAGGAAGGTCGGATGAGGCTAGGTTGCTTGGTCGAAATTTTTTTAGAAATTTACTAAGTGCGGGATCAATGAAGCTAATGTGAATAGTGATAAGACTTGATTGTGATCATACACTTAGAATAAGTGATGACACAACAACATAGATCATCAAGGATACGTGAACAACATTCCCTAAGTGTGACATCTTTACAACCACTTACGACAAGTGTGACCCTAAAGATACACTTTGTGACAACCATGATGAAACTTGCATGACAATGCTTAAAACTTTAGAAATGAGTGTGATGGATGTTTAAAATGTTAGAAAAACTCATTTTCACAAATACGACCCCTTGAAAACACCAAAATAGGCTTATACACATTGTGTAACAGCTAACATGCGAAAAGATGACAGTTTTCCTATCTTGCAAAAGGGACCTAGATACTTCAAGTAACCACATCGAATGAGTTTCAATGTTTGCGATGACAATAACAAGACCAAGGAAGGCTCTGAAATTGAGAGTAGGGCAAAATTTTGGAGTATATTGTAGCAGCGATAACACTTGGTGACACACTGGTAGAATTACAGCTTATCTATCTTGGTTAACTCTTTTGTGCAGGGTCTTGGCTCTTCGAGGAGTATTGAATCATCGTGTAGATTATTTTGGCCCCCCCACATAGCCTATGAATAAAAATGGTCCCCTTTATACATTTCTTAGTTTAAAACAACATAAGATTCATCAATATCACAATCTTTCAAATTGGGATGGGTAGTGAAATTCGTGAGCTTAATATTTTCATAGTATGATTTTTCATCTCTAGTGTTGCTCCGACAACTATTTTGGTAGAGTTTTTTTATATACAGGCCTGACTGACTAGTCCCCACTCATTGTACAATATATATTATATATATGGTGGGCAGGCCACCCATTGGCAGACCCACCCAACCATCAAATTGTAACACCATATGTTGGGAGGTCGGTGGAGTTCGAACTTGCCCGGCCTGGTGGGTCAGCCCGCTAATGAGCAACCCAAAATTTAAAACATACTTCCACCATTTAATAAAAAATAACCACACGATTATAATGAGTGAGGCCCATGGGCTTGACCCCAGAACCTTTGCCCAACAACTTTTGACCACCAACTGTTTCGCCAGGGTGGCAGGCTTTGAAAGCTTTGCCCACCAAATTTTATTTAAACTCATTTTTTCCATTCGATCAGGACAAAACGGAGAGCAAAGTGAAATGTTGAGAGATGACCAGAACCATGTGCAATGGAACACTAACACAATTTTGGGAGTTGGAATCTTGACGCAAGGAATCTTAGAGGAATCGTTTAGATTCCTTGGAGTTGAATTTTGATAGATTCATAAATATGCCAAGTTTATACTCAAATGAACCAAAATTTCGCTAGAAGTCTGATGGCTTGATTAGTTTTTTTATTTGAGTAGTGTATTTTTCAAAAGCATAATATTGAGGTTGGAACCTTGACATAGGAGTCTACATGGAATCTGAAAGATTCCTTAGAGGCCCAAAAGTGACAGTTTCATAACCAGACCAACTTTATACTCATTTGACTTAGTTTTTCATGAAGAACGTGGTGGTGTGATCAGTTTCTTCATCTAAGGAGTCAAATTTCAGTCAAACCACAGAAGGTAATCTTTGAGAAATATTTGAGATTAACCGAGACATAAATGAGTCAATTTTATATTCATATTTCACATTATTTCATAGAGAACACAATGGCACATGTTGTTTCTTCATCTAAATAGTCGATTTTCAAGTTGTCCCCAGACTTGGAGGTATAAGGCGCATTATTTCCATGTGTTCCATTTGATTTTTGTTGAGATGATGATTTGAATTTGAGATCCATGTATGCCACTTTGTGAGAGGATCATTATATGCCACTTTATGTGAGAGATTGTTCCTTTGTCATGTTGGAGGAGATATTTTATAAGTGAGAGTTCTTATTGGAGTACGTCTCATGGAGAGACATACCACTCTAAATCCAAAAACATTCCACTTAAGCCACTAGGTGACATGTGACCCTAACAAAAAAATTTGATTTCTTACGCTTCAAATCTGCAATAATAAAACTAGAAAAACCAGCAACAAAACAACATATGTGATCCAAAACAGCAAACAGCAATATATATCCAATGTAATAACCCAAATAGAAAAACTTTTAAAATGAATAATAAATATTTTATTGATAAAATTGTGTGAAGGAGATCTAGAAAAGGGTCTACAAATCCCCCTCTGTGGGATGGATCCTTTGATGTCCTTGATGCTTCAGTAATCTATTTTGTCTCTTAATGTATAAAAAAACCCAAAACAATGCGGAGAATTCAAGTGGGAGCTCAAATAAAAAGAGACGATAATGGTGATGATGATAATGATCATGGTGAAGAATGAATGGAAAACCATCCTATTTATAACAAAGTATTGAGTTAATCTCGAAAAAGGAGAATAATAAAATAATGTTGACCAAATCAAGATCTAACCGTTAGGAATACTTTATTTAATTTTTTGGAGAGGGAAAAATATTTAAAATTGCTAAATATATTTATTTAGAAATAATTGACAAATAAAATGATTTACTAATTATTTTGCAAGGATAAAGAATGGTGTGAAATTAAAATAATTAATAAATATTGATTTATCAATTATTCCAATAATAGATTTAAGGAAAAATAAATGGATAGTGATTTACTTAACTATTCCTAGGGGATTTAGTCAAATGTGACAAGGAATAATTATCAAACAATGATTAAATAATTATTCCTAGAGAAAATTAAATAAATAATGATTTATTCAATTATTCTCGTGGGGATTTTTTTATTTTAAATGGAAAATAATTTAATAAAAATGGTTAACTAAATTATTTCCCATAGTGAAAGTGATTTTATGATCATAAAATTAATCCCACATGGTGTATTTCGATCCACCTAGTTGGAAATGGTTAGGTGATCATTTTTTGTTGATAACAAATTTCCACCCAATGTATGAGTGTTAGGAGAAAATTGTATGGCCAAAATACATTATAGGTTACACTTCCATGAGAAAACAAATGGGATTCAGAGACAGAGATAGCTGAAGCAATTCAAGGAAAGACAAAAATGAAGGGAGCGAGACCTACTAAACATATAGAACTCTCATTTGTGTTGGAGTACATGATCTTAAATGAGGCAGGGGAGGCATACCCATACCCGCCAAGATAATTGTGTACAAATAATAATGGTGAGCCTAGCAATGTGGGACTGAGCTACAAAGTACATGATACATGATATGCTGGCATCAATGGGCTAGAAATTAATACAATGAATCCCATATACATAATGTGTCTGGAAAGACATAGGCCATAGAACATATCATGCACACCCCGGAATCACTGGGGCAATCATCTTGATCACCGAACCATCAAGTGTACAATTCTCAATCGTGTGATAAGGAGTTGGCGTCGAGCACGTGAGAAACAACCAAGTCAAAGGGAAATGATTATTCCCTTTTCTTTACTCAAGGCACCAAACAAATATGAAAGTTGGAACCAAGGTACATCGCCCTCTATACCACACTTATGGAATAAATGTGTTGAAGTCGACAGAAGAGGGCCTGCCAAAGTTAAGGCAATTAGAAATCCTTAACAAATGCACAAGGTATCATAGTAGAGTGACGGATGGACTAACACTATGGAGGGTGATAGAAGAAAATAGTATGAGTAGTGGACTGACGATTTCCCTTGTTAGAGCATGATATGTATGTTTGACATGGTAGCAACTGACTTGATTCCATAGGGGATCGTCAATTACTTAGATGGGGGTTTTTCAAAGACGGAGTGGTGTAGCTGGAGGAAAAATATGAATATAATGGGATGAATGTGACATAAATATGTATGGGACACCATAACGAGACTCAAGGGACATAAAACAGACTCCATAGATGCGAGGGTGACTCATCTTGAATGCTCTGAACAAGGGTGACTCAATGATGCTACCACATGGGAGAGGCCCGGAGGGGACCATAAAAACATGAGTAAATGATGGTCACTCACGACGAAAATTGAAACATGAGTCAACCAGTGCAAAGGTAAAGTGGTACCAGAGTACAGGTGGCTCAAGTGAATAAACTTGATTTTAATAGGTAATAAAGTGAGACCTCGTGGAAAAAATGGCTTCCTAGTGAAGTTTCAAATTACCAAAAATAAAGGGAGACCCTTATATAACTCAATGAGAAATTTCCAATGGTGTTGATGGTTTGTCAAATAGAGCTACAGTTTGGTCGCAATGGGTAGTATAAAAACTAGAGTTTTTCTTATAAAAGGCCTTTTTGCCCCAAAATCTAGTTCATTTGCATAGTGAGTTGTTGGAGAAGTTAGAGAGGAGGAGAATTCCCTAAATCTTGTGGAGATCGTATCGGACAAATAAATCATTGAAATCACGATCTGCAAGTTGGAGGTAGGTGGCCCATCCTTACCCATCGTTTTTGGTCAATTAGATGTTCAGATTAGGTCTTTATCTCTCTAAGGATAACCCCTTCTCTTCTTCACAATCAGAGCACACTTATTGGGCCCTGATCTACATTTTCGATTGCAAAAACCGGCTTAAGAAGTGTGTCCAATGCATTTTTGAAGGTAATAATTGTGTTTTGGACTGAGAGGAAGAGCAGGGTTGGGGGTCTTTGTTGAGCTAAAGTTGTGTACCCATCATGTGTGCCTTTAACTCTAAAATTACAAACATAATGGCATGTTGCAAGTATGGTAGATCTAAAGGTTTCATGTCAAGAAAGATATTTGGAGACCCTTCGTGTTGAGATTTAGGGGGATCAAGCAGTGAAAGGGATTTTGGCACATATGGCATGCTAAAGTTCTTGCAGAACCCTTTGATGAGGGATAGTGAGCCCTTGTTGTTGAGGATTGTGAGCTACTAGGACCTAGATCAAGAGGCCTTTATAGTACATGGGCATAGGATAGATATCACGATCCAAGACATATATTGTTTGACAGGATTTTCCCCTGGCGGTGACATGGCAGATATGTCCATTGTTTCCTCATGGGAGGCATATAGGTGAGTTTTTTTATCATCATTGTGTACCAGGGTTTCATGCTAAGGGGACAACCATTCAAATCAGTGACCTAGAGAGGCTTGATACATGAGCTACATTCACCGCATTGTTGCGAATGTTGGGTATTCATGCCTTCCATCACATCACTAGGGGGTAGATGATGCTGGTGGAGAGTGTGTTGGTGGGGACCTACTATGGGTGGGCCTAGATGATGTTGTCATCATTGAAATGATAGTTTACACTATGAAGGTGGAGGACCAATGATAATTGTTCTTTTGGGACAACTTTATGATAATTCTTCTTTGAGAAGATCCTAATTATCCTTCCTCATGTACAGATCTTAGATGGGGACCCATAGGAGCCCAAGATGCACCGTTGGGGGAAGCTACTATGACGAAGTGGAGGAGAGGGAGTCAGATGAATGTTCCTACATTATTTTTTTGCACGTTGGGACTAGATGCCACTTTACATAGATGATTATCCATATAGTGGAATGAACTATCAATGGGATCCTGACTTACCACTTCCATCGGGATGAGCATGGGGTCGAGATGGTAAGTGAAAGTTGTTATATATTTGATGCATTTATAGTTTAAGAGATATTTGTATGTGGTACTGATTTCTAAATTTTGTGGTACAAAGATATAGCACTAGTGAGGCCAGCAGGATACATGGGACAAGCTGCAACGCCTAGGGCAACAGATCAGGGTGGTGTTGATGGTGTTGGACCCACCAACATTTAGGGGATCACCCCGCTATGAAGTCCCAACTAAACCTCACACCATTTGGTGTGGGAGACCCATCTAGTATGATGGCCCAGTTGCCATTGTCTTAAATATTTACCTCAACTCTTGCTTGTAAGCACATGAGAGTGGTTTGCTTTGTCTTCGCGAAGTGAGGTTCCTGTGTCTAGTGAGTGTAAGTGTCACTTGTGTCAATGGTCCTTTCATCATCGAGGGAGAGGGTGAGAGTGAGTCTAAATTCAGTTGGGAATAGTCCCAACACTGCTAGGAACACACAACACAACAAGACGTGAGCAGCTTTTGGCGGAGCAGTCCACACAGATGTGGCAGTCACAACACACAAGGGAAGATAACACACATCACACTCAATGGATTAGTACACATGAGTGCAATGGTTGTTTATAGAAATTTTTATGTGAAACGTTTGTCTTGTGTCTGGGAGATTAGTCTACACAGGCGAGACGATGTTAACAACATATACAACACATTTTCATTAATATATTATGCATTAAAACAAGTGAAATAGTTCAAATGTAGAACACAGGTTAAAGAAACATGCATCACAAGTGTTAAATATTAGTCTTACAACAGTTACAATACATGTGTGAAAACATGTTGGCCTATTAGCAGGCTTCTGAATTAAGTGAAAGTTCCAAGACACATCATTACACCATACATCATTAACCCAATGTGAGAGGTGTTGGAGCCACTAATTAATCCTCAAATAAAATATTACAAACTCTCTTGGCTATGTGGGAGGACATGAGGTGAAAACTCCTTTCATGTACAAATGAGGTCGTATTTATAGCCAAGGGTAAAACTGACCCTTGTAGTTGTTCGACTACCCTCATGATTGTTTGACTTCCATGACTTTTCGACTTTACATGACTCTTTGTACAACAAGTGGGTCTCTTGGACTTCCACTGTTAGGTCCCTATACTACTAGTGTAACCCATTATTGTTATTATTTCAACCCCCTTATTATATTTTTGTGCCCATGTAGTCCCCATATTGTTATTATTGTGCCCCATAGAAGCCCACTATTGTTATTATTGTGCCCTTACATTATTATTGTTATGTCAGTTCAAATTATATTATGACCCCTTAGACTCCTATATATAGAAAGGAATTCATGTCATTTGTATCATCAAATAATTGTTCATTTGTATAATGTAAAGGAGGTTTCCCCCTCAAAGAGGCTAATTTCTAAGTCATTGATCTATCTTTTCTATCTTTTCATGAGTTGGTTTCATAACATTTGGTATCAGAGCTTTGGATTCTAGGGTTTCACTGCTCCAAATAGGTCATCATGGAATTTTTTCTATAACATTTTTCTGCAACCTTTCATAATCTAACAAAAAAACCCACTTTAGATCAAATCTCACCGAGCCTTGCGTCCGAATTTCAAATCTTGTCTCACTATATTTTTAGAGATATGATCTGAGGAATTTATGGTTTTTGCAAGCTCCAGAATTCCATATCAAAAAGGTCATCGTGGAATTTTCACTATAATTGTGTTTCTACAAAGTTTTAGACTCTGAAATTGAAACCCATTTGAGCCGAAAATTTGGTGAAGCTCGGGCCCAAATTTCAAATCTATTTTGTTATATTTTCATAGATATATTCCAAGACATTTAGGATTTCTACAAGCTCCCGAATTACATCCCAAATAGGTGACCTTGGGAAAATCATCATAACTTTCTCTTTGAGAATCAGATTGAAATTTTGTAAGAAGTTACAGAAAGAGGACAAACTGTAGTTTTCTGTATATCGGTTTTAGGTCCTAAGATTGAAACAGTGACACATGAAACTTCATACAAGTTCACTCTACTGAACTAGTCTATAATCAGGTCATCGTGGGAGATTTGACATAACTCTTCCTTGAAGAATCAAATCTTAATCAGACTTGCGGGGTTAGAAAGAGGACTCAAAGGGCTATTGCACTACGCAATTTAACAACTTGGAGATTTGAAATTATAGAGTTACATTCGTTTCAAGATCAAACTCCTAAAATCAAGAAAAGGTGATATGAGAAAAGTTTGATGGCAAGGATCCATTAAATTGGATACTACAGATGGAGCAATAGTTTTATCTACATGAGGTGCAACTATTACAAAAGGTACACATTGCATCTCTATATTTAGAACCAAATCAATTTTTATGGTATGAAGGGATTTTTTCTCGTAAACCACTTGTCACGTGGTCAATTTTCACGGAGGAAATGATAGCACATTATGAGGATACAAAGAGAAACACCTTGTTTATCCAATTGATAAATCTCAAACAAAAGGGTTCAATGGCAGAGCACATTGAGGACTTTCAAAAATTGGATATAAGGGTAAATGACATTCCAGAGAAGCAAAGGGTTGATGTCTTCATAGATACTTTAAAGGATAACATTCAACATGAGGTTCATCTTTGGGAACTTGATTCATTAGAGAAGGCATTCAGGTTCGCAAGAAAAATGAAAGAGGAATTATGGAAACAAGGAATCCCACCACTTACAACAATAATTATGGAAGTGTTTTTTCTCCTAGCCTTCCAAAACCTACAAGGTTTACACCACAACAATTGGAAGAAAAAAAAAAGAAAAAGGGCTTTATTACAATTGTGATAACAAATACACTAAAGGTCATAAGTGTGCTGAGAAGAAATTATTTTACATAGATTATGAAGAGGAGGAAGAAAAGGATCAAGAAACATCAAAATAAGAGGATATACACCAAGACCCAAGCCTAGAGAAAGAAGAAATGAATCCTACCATATCTTGTAAATCATTAGCAAGAATTACCACTCCTCAAACTATCAAGATAAAAGTACATATCAAGAAGAAAAATGTTCAAGAAGTGAAAGATCACATCAAGCATCAAGAAATGAATCATACCATATCTTGTAATGCACTGGAAGAAATTACCACTCCTCAAACTCTCAAGATAGAAGGACATATCAAGAAGAAAAAGATTCAAGCAGAGAAAGATCACATCGAGCATCAAAACAAGTTCTCCAACATTTAAAGGATAACGCCACTTTGGTGCAAAATCGAATGAAACAACAAGCAGATCAACATCGCAGTGAAAGAAGTTTTGATGTAGGCAATTGGGTATTTTTACGGCTACATCTCAAGCAAGCTATTTTTAAGAAGAAAATGTTCGCAATACTACATACACTTAAGAAATGGCGACTTTACCTAATGGGAAGACACTTCAAGGTAAAAATGGATCATGATGGTCTTAAATACTTTTTAGAGCAAAGATTATCTTTAGAAGAAAAGAATAAATGGGTCACAAATATGTTGGGTTATGACTTTGAAATCATCTACAAAAAAGGGAAGCAAAATGTTGTTGCAGATGCACTCTCAAGAAACCATGAGGATGTGTAAGCATTGTTTTTTGCTATTTCTATTATCCAACTATATTTGATAAATGAAGCAATGGATGAATGAAAGAAGGACAAAGAAGTGTGGCCACTAATTCAAAAGTTGCAGAATATCCCAGTTCAAACAATATTGCCAGAACTTGATGAGGAAGGAAAAATCATATTGGAACTTGGAGTAGTCACAGAAACAAGAACCCAACAGCTACGAAATTGATCAATTTCAGAGTATCACATCAAGTGGAAAAACATACCCGCTAAATATTCCACATGGGAGGATAATAATTTTATATAGAAGCATCAAGAACTACTCAAGCATTGAGGACAACACTTTTTGAAGGGGAGGGACATGTTAGGTCCCTATACTACTAGTGTAACCCCTTATTGTTATTATTACAACCCCCTTATTATATTGTTGTGCCCATGTAGTCCCCATATTTTTATTATTGTGCCTCATAGAAGCCCACTATTGTTATTATTGTGCCCTTACATTATTATTGTTATGTCAGCTCTAATTATATTATGACCCCTTAGACTCTAATATATAGAAAGGAGGTCTTGTCATTTGTATCAATGAAGAATTGTTCATTTGTGTAATGTAAAGGAGGGTTTCCCCTCGAAGAGGATAATTTCTAATTCATTGATCTATATTTTCTATCTTTTTATGAGTTGGTTTCATAACATCCATGTTACATTACATTGATTGACAACACAACCCACAATACAGATGTGGATGACATGGCTCATGACACGAATCGACATGACAGTGCTGGTACATTCATGTTGTTGTTGGAGAGCATATTGAGTTTCATTGTTGTTGGGTGATGGATGTCTTCATTGATGTTGATTTAGCATATTGCTCCTTGCTTGTATGTTGGAAGGCTTGATAGGCTCATCTGTTCACGAAAGGTGCATATTAATCCGTTCGTCTATCCGTGAGCACACCTTGCATGTTTGTTCATCCATCCGTACATGAACACATATTTGCATGATCATCCATTCGTGAGCACATCTCTTCACATGCATCATTCATTCATTTATTTGGTGAACATGTCCTTTCGCATGTGCTCCCTTCGTTCATCCCATTCATCATCGCATCATGTTTGTTTGTGTACATGTACCTGCAATCACTCATGATGAAATGACATCAAATAAAAAAACCTCCTAGTCTACCATGACACATGATCATTTAGGATGTAGGTGATCGGGAGAGGCAACAAGGTTACGAGTCGAGATGACGGCTCTGAGCACTGCTGATGAAAACTGCACAAAGGTGACTGGGTGATAAGATGGGAAATTCGAATCGACAATGACTGTTCGTGAGGTCTGGCTTGGCTGGAGGGAAAAACTGCGCAAATTTTTGGAGGAATAGTCTGGGCTGTGGGAAGGCAGGATAGACAAAATCTGCACATTTTCTGGAATGAGTGGGCAATGGGGGCTTGACAACAAAATTTGCACAATTTCTTGGAAGAACAAGCCAGGCTGTAGGGAGGATTGGCAAATAGGATCTGCACCATTTTTTGGAGGAATGGGCTAGGAGCTTGGCAGCCAAAACTATGCAATTCCTAGAGGGAACTAACAGTCTACTGCTAGGAGCTGCTAACGAGAAAAATTGCACTGATCCTAGGAGGTCGGCCTGCTGATCATCTATGCGTATTTTTTGATCTAAGTGGACTGCTGGGCAGCAGAGGGCCTGCTCATGAAAACTACACAATTTTCTGGATGAGAAGTCAGTGGACTATTGGGAGGACTGGCTGGAAAAACTACACAATTTTCTAAGGGAAATAGGGATGGGCACTAGGTGTCTGTCCATCCTGTTTGTGCAATTTCTTCAGTCAATAGAGTGGGAAAGGTTAGAAGCCTTTGCATAATTGTTTAGGGGAGTTAGTCCTAGGGTGGTTGTCGGGTCCAACTCTCCGGGAGGCGAGCATGAAGGTTGATTGGATTGCTTGCAGGTAGCGTAGCTTGAAATGACTTGCTTGGTGCTTCTGCAATGTTCTAGATGACATTTGATTGAGTCGATGGTGGGGTGATGGTCCAATTGTCAGAGGGAAGTCCAGTCGTCAGAACTTTAGCAAAATGACTAAGTGTGTGAGTGAGTGAAAGATGCATATGTAATCTTAAAACATCCACTTGCATGACTCAATGATGAGACAACTCAAACCATCTAGACACATACATACACCATAACTGACTAACGATGTAGGCGACAAGCGTGACACTTAAGATTGATCGTTGGTTGACAGTGATGATGCTTGTGTGACAATTAATGTGACTCCATGTGTGAGTGCAACAGATGTTTCATCGAACACAATAAGTACACAAGAATCGAAGGCTTTGAGCATAACCAAACCATGGTCGCAAACATGACTTTGACATCAACATGTAAGACTTGGTGAAATGAACAAGAAATGTGAATGTGAAGACTCATATGAGCTCATAGAGTGAACCCTAGTGTATGCAAATTTCAAGTGAAACTCTTAAGGGAGGCTCTGAATTTGGGTGCAGGCCAAAATTTTGGAGGTTAGTTGTAGCTGCTACAACACTTGGTGACACACTAGTAGAACTCCAGCTTTTCTGTTTTGCTTCATTGATAGCATAAGGCCTTGGTATTTTGGGGAGTATTTAAATGTTGTGTGGGTTACTTTGGCTTCCCCACTTACCCCATAGACATATGTGGTTCACCTTTTGCCAACTAAGTCAAACACAATCAAAAGTTTAGCTTGATCACAATGTTTTGAATCTGAGAAGGGTAGTTTAGTCTCGAGTTGAAGATTTTTAGAGTATAATTTTTCATATTTAGTGTTGCTCCGCCGCTAGCAGGCCTGGACAGTACCTCAATGCAATCACAGAGGAACACACACATTTATCCACTTCCAGTGAGCCTAGTCAGTACCCCGATGGATTTGCATGCTTAACCTCTCTGCGCAGGATGCCTTTCTCTTCTTTCGGCTTTGTATTTTTCAAGAGGACTATGCATAGGCTCTTATTTATTTTTGGGGTGAAAGAGGGATCCTAACTTATTGAGAGAAGTATAGGTTGTTCCTTCAGAGAAACATGTAATACCTCTTACATAGGTTTGCTCATTTAGATTTTCCCCTTCTTCGTTTCTACTAGTTGGATGAGCTTGAACACACATAGCAGAAGGCTGAGTACAGGCATGGGGCTTCCTAGTGTGGACACAGGTTCGTGGTTGGACCAAATATTCCCTTGCAAATGATTAGTATTTTCCATCAAGACTTCATCGGCTAAAGGTTATAACCAAGCACATAGAAGATGGACACAAGACATACCAAGCGTTGCAATGTCACAAGTCTCTTCAAACTTCAGCCACATACTATATTCAAAAGCCAGAACATAGTAGTTGGCAGCACTTATTTCCAGAAAAAAAAAATAGTAATATATCAAGAAAACAAAATGAACATAAACAAAAATAGCAAGCAGAACAAACAAAGTGAAAACAAAGATAGTAAGCAAATAAAACAAGATGAAAACAAGAAGCAGCAAGCAGACTATGTACATGGCACGGGGCATGGCCCGGCCTACTGGAAGTAACGATTGAGATTTTGGTCGTTGACAGGAAGGTTGTCAACCCTCTCGTCAAGTGATTGTAGATGGCATGTGTGTGTACCAAGTTTATCATGGACTAGTATAAGTCCATCGGGTTCCGCTACCGGAACCTGATGGTATTCCAAAAGACCTTCAAGTGAATACGACACCATTGCTTCAGATACTACGTGCAACATAGGCTCAAATAATGGCACGGGGTAGTTTTTTTTGTTCTGGGTGCAGTTCAAGTTCCTGAAATCAATGCATAAGCAGATTTCCCCAAATTACGTGCAAAATTCAAATTAGAAACCCAAGTATGATGACGAACTTTGCAAGTAGTCCAATCATCCAAAATGTTAGTCAATTTTTTTTGTATAAGGAGTTCAAACAACATATGTGTTTTACCTGGCCTTTGCTGCAACATCTTGTCCCCTCCTTTACCTAGAATCCTATGTTGAATTGCTCGTGTGTAGTATGTACTCAAGTCACCATCTTCTCATGTAGACACATCCTAGTTCTGTTTGATCAAGAGGCCAATGACTTGTCGTTGTTGCAGTGTGTAGCTTGTACCGAGACTGGTTATCTTCATATCATAATTGGTTCCTAGGTTGCTCTATTCATTCATAGTGGTGGTCCTGTGGGTTCCGATGTTTCTTGGCCCTTGACAGAAATTCTACAAACCATAGGGCTTGTTGAGGGAAATCACACCCTTGGGAATGGGGTTTCCTTTCTTTCCACTAGCTACAATTTTTAGAGGTTGCTCGTACTCATCTTCATCAGTTGTTGTGTCTTTGAAAGCATCAACATTGTTCGCGGGGTGCAGTACCACTTTGGGTGCGACCATGTTGAGGCTGGTGACCCTTTGTAATCCCAGCATGAGTGCTTCATACTCACAACATTGTTTGTGCACCCGAACTTAAAGCATCTTGAAATCATGTGTTTTATGTTGTTTTGGGCAACTACGATATACCCAATTCTTGAGCCATCATGTGTTTTTTATGCATCAAAATACATGGCACACATCTCATTTGTACATAGACCGTTTGACATGCTACTAATGTTGTTACTATTGTTGCTACTACTACTAATGTTACAATGTTCTATACATGTTTCATTTCCGTCAGTTGGGCAAGGAAGGAGACCCAACTATGTGTTTGGTGGGGTTGGAGTTGGCCATGCAGGATAACACCCCAATGTTGTATCCAGGAGCTAGTTTTGAAACATGAGTTCTGCGAAGGCCAATAGTTCATTCTCGTTGTTAAGGGGAGTGACATTGTGCTTCATATACCTCTTAGAAACTACCTAGATTTGGTTTCATTTTCCCTTGTACGGAAGCCACATGTGAGATGAGTCTGTAGCAAAGTATCCATCTAACTTGTTGGACCAGTATTTGCAGAGTAGTCGACCATATGCTTCCAGTATGTCCACAACAACTATGTTGATGCATTGGTGGAATCGACCGTCATGAGATAGTCAGATGATCACATCTCATAGTTCACCAATAGCCAGTACTAATGTTCGATCAAGCTAGATGATCCACGTGGATCTCTCACTCCATTATGAATTGATATTTTTCACAATGGAGAGCGGCATGACGTTGGAAGCCTCGCCGAAATCAACCAAGTTGTTGTAAACATTGCAGTTGAATGGAGGGCAACCTAAGTTTTCTTCTTCCATCCAGGGTGTGTTGAGCACAACAGAAAGTGATCCGGGAGGTGTGCTTGATCCCTTGCTAGTATAGGTTGTGTAATCTATTGTTGTATGTCCCAAAACACGCAGCTGGATGTCTCACTGAATCTGGATCTTATGTAACTCGAACAAACTAATGTTCACCCGAGTTTTCTTCATGTCATCTAGAATGTTGTATTCTAGAGGTGGTAGACTCACCAAGGTGTCAGGGGTAGAATGGATGTTCGTGTTATCTGGCAGAGAGTTTTGCAACTTGTTGCTCATGGATGTACTCTTGTCTATTGTTGTCTTCCTAGACTTGTTTTATGTTTTCTACTTTGGGGAGGGTAGTGGGTCAGCCTTGCTCATTAGTAGTCTCATCTTGTCTTGCATTTCCCCGAGTGTATGGGAATCCCCTTTACTCCTAAGATTGTAACGATCATTTTACTTTTGGGGATGCTTCTCAGTGTTTGTCTTCGACATCATTTGCGAGCATTGATATGCGTTCACCACATTCCCATAACTTGATGCTTCATCAGGCGCGATACCTTCTTCATTATCTATATCATCTGGCTTCTCCTGCATACTTCTCTCTGCTTCGAATGTATGACTATATACTGAGTTTGCGACTCACTTCCAGTCTGAACAGAAGTTCTCAAGGTGATGTTCTTCATGGAATGAACAAAACTCGGGATCTATGCACTAATCGACATTGAACATAGAGCTCTACGCATTGTTTTCAGTGAACCAATTGATGCCTGATGAACTGGTTCCCTGTCTCTATCTAGGTGGATGGCTTCTTGCAGATGTGTCTGATTTCTGTTGTTTAAGCTCAGACACTTTTGTGTTTAAGTTCTTGATGAGGCGAGTGGGGGTTTCAATATCATTTTCTTCCTTGTCTCTACCCTTGCTCACCATCACTTGGGACTTCCTAATCATGTCTCTGGAGTCCTTTGCTGGTTCATCAACCTTGATGACTCCAATTGTGCGCAGGTCTTTTTCAACAACAATAGCCTCTTCACAGTTTTCCAAGGGTGTTGGTTTCACAACTCGCTTGACGAATTGTGCAATGTTGTTCGGCATTACAGACATGTAGTAATCAATAGTGATGAAGTCATGAGGATTGATGTCCGCTACAAATTTGTTCAATATGCATGTAAACCTCTGGTTGAAGTATTTTACCTTTTCTTTACCCTCCATCTTCAGGCTTCCCAATTCTTTCAGTAACATAGCTGGGTTCTTGTCATCAACAAAATTTTCAAGAAACATGCATTTGAATGTACCCTAGTTTCGTATGTGTGGAGCACTTGAAAGGTATGCTTTTGACAAACAATTTAGTGGCTTTTCAGTAATATTTGTAACCTTTTCTACATTATGAATTTAAAGAAATAAAGAATTTTAATAAAATGTGTAAGAATTAACATGGGAAGCTTAATCATTGATAATTGTTGTTTTTCTATACAGGGAAAGGTGGAAACGAGGAGTTGCTGTCCAAAAGCGAAAAACAGAGGAGGAATAACTATTGTCCCTCTAGAAGGGAACCGGATGCAAACGAGATCGAGTAAATCAAAGTAGAATAACCCAGGAAAGGAAGAAGGGATACCGATTCGGCGAAAGAGGGAAAGAAAAGTAAAGGATTAAAAGCTTGGTGAATCCCTCAGGATATTTGATCCTGAGGGATCGCTGTTTTACTTATCTTTGTTACCTAGATATCCCTGTCGTTACTTTTATATAAAGGAACAGCATCGTTGAGCAAAGGGACTTCTGTTTTTGTAATTTTCAGTTTCAGACAAAACTTTGATCATCGAGTCTCACTGAGACCTAGTTTACTGTACGTTTTTTGATGGGTTAATATAAAAGACTTGGTGTTTATTTCATCTTTGCGTCTGGAGTAACCTAAGGCAGTGTAGCATTGGTAGCTAAGGGCCCGGCTCCGAAGGACACTTGCTTTTGTATCATTATACTGTGATTTATGCGTGGTTTTCTTATCTTTATTACTCGGTAATCTAATATATCTTTCATATGCTATGATATGCTCTGTTACGATCAATGCATTAATGGTTTTTCTCAGAAAATCTGTGTAATGAATCTACACTGTATAATTGGATATTTTCAGAGTTGATCGCATGCTTTTAGTCTCAACCAGTTATTTCTGTTACAGAGTGTCTGTGTTGAATATTATTGTCATATGATTCATTTGAAATCCCGATTATTGGAATCTGAAAGTAATGTTATTTTTTTTGGAAACATAGTTATATTACCCTTAATCGTCAGATTACTATATTAATGTGAGGTGTGCATATATGGTCGATTATTGCCGTTCCATAATTCATCAATGAGTTACTAAGAGAGAAGAGTATTATTTCATAGCAGAGTGTGAGTTGGTTCTGACTCGCGAGATTTAGTTCTTTTGATTGTTGTTCCATTTACTGTTGTTCCATTTACTATTGTTCTATTTCCTATTTGTTGTTCCATTTCCTTTTTGTTTTTCCATTTTACTTGTTGTCGTTCCATTTACTTGGATTTGTTGTTTTGGTGTGAGAGAAGGTCTAAGGCTGTAGTGAGCCTCAACAGACGCTGCCTAGCTCCCAGACCTATGGTCCATGCTCTAATTTCCTTTCCATCAGTTTCTAGAGGGATGGGTTATCGCTTCCGAACCATTGGCTGATAAGCTGTCTTGTGTGATTCTATCTTTTTGGAGTAATTTAGTTATAGTTTAGCATCTGTTTACTCTTGTATTTTCTGAACGCTATACTACTAAGCATTACTCGGACGAATAGCCTCGGATTGAGTTACTCTTTGTAATAACAAAACGTTCCCGGATTGATTTATTAATGTATGATAATTAGAGGTGTGGGAGACCCTAGTTATAGCTCTACATTTTGGCGTCGTTGCCAGGGAAAGAGTATAGCCATTTTCCCCTTTACAAAGTAGTGCGAAAATCCGCTAGGGGAGAGTTGGATCTTAAAAACGGAAGATAAGAACCTGCGTACGGAGCATGTAATATCCCTGCTCCACTGTCCTCTCTCCTAGCAGAATTGCTGGTTGAATAGGATTTAGTAGTTTATTAGAGTGCATGACTAAGCAGAAAAATCCAGAAAGGAATATCAAACCTCCATCCAAACCCGAAAAAGCCAAAGGGTCGGTGACCCTTGGCCTAACAACCTTCATAGACGAAATCTATAAGAAAACTAAATCTCAGCCGTCGGTAGGCCCCAGAAATATTAATTCTAAACAGCTTACTAGCTCCCTTCAAGCCACAGCATCACCATCTCAAGCCTTTGTTGAGGTGCATAGTCAGACTGATGAACAGGACTTTCAAGAAATTGAAAATTATGTTCCAGAACGACTGCAGGAATGGAATCTAAGCAATCTTTGTGAAGGAGAAGGGGAAACAGGGGAAGTAGCAGAGCCAAGGTCTCCTCCTGGGATAATCCAGCTGTTAAATAGCCCGGATAAGGGGAGCACGGTAAAAATCATTATTGAAGACACCCCATTCCCTCAGATAGAAATTCCAGATAGGGGAAGTGCTATCAAAACAATCCCTGTCAAGGCCGTTCCTTCTCGGCCTAGGAACACCCTCCTAGAAATCCCGGAAGGTTATTGGCATATATTCGATCCCATGGTGCAGAATCAGCCAAATACTCAAACTTCTACATTGCAATATCCTATAGTGGATTCTGCAGCAAATGCACCCATGAAATCAATCCCTCTTCAACACATCCCTACATTTCATGGACTTACATCAGAGGACCCTGATGCATTCTTATTTGAATTCGATGTGCTATGTAGGGGATATGATTACACCACTGACCCCCAGAAATTAAAATTGTTCCCCTCCACTTTGAAAGGGGTGGCTCTAAGATGGTTTATGGGTTTAGGTGGTGGAGTCATAAATAACTGGGAACAAATGAAAGAATGTTTCCTAAAGAAATATCAGGATTATTGTAGGTCTAGAGAATTAAAAGATGAAATTTTCCAAATGACAGCTAGACCAAATGAAACATTAGAAGAATACGTAGAACGCTTCCAGTATAATTTACAGAGATCCCCCTATGCATCACTACCTCTTCTTGATAATGTGTTAAAAACTGCATTGATCAGAGGCATGAAGGAGCAGTGGATTGAAACATTAAATATCATGGGAAAAGGGGATATTTATCAAGAGAATTTTGCTGACATCATTGATCTATGTATCAGGAGTTCGAGAGGCAGCACAAGGATAAAACTAGCAGAATATGATCGGTTTGCCAGAGACAACAAAATATCAACAGAAGGAGTAACACGAGTAGAACTTGGAAATTTATTAGAAAATTTTAAAACTGATATTCTGGGGACATTAACTACACAACTTGATATTGTGCAGGCTAAGCAGAAGCAGATGGAGGCAGAGCAAAATCTGGCGATTTTCTGCCCCCGATGTAGAAGAAAACATAGCCACAAGGAATGTCCACTGGATGCAGTTCAAACATGTGCTATCTGTACAAAAGACCACCTTACTGAGAGCTTCCCCTCACTTCCTGGATTGAAGGCAGTATATAAGGAAGCAAAATAAGAGCCAGAACCAGCATACTTCGTTAACCAGCATCGCCAATGGCAACCAAGGCAATCTGGTATGTTTTCAGACCCAACTTCTTCTTTCCAGTCTCCGTAGTATAATGCTCAGCAATATAGTATGTGGCAAAACCAATCTCCACCCCCATTTCCGAACTAGTCATCACAGTCGTTTCCTTCTCCAAATCAGTGGATGAATCAAACAAGCCAATTCGGCTGGCCGAATTTTCCTTACGCCCCACCATATTGGCAGAATAACTCATATCCTCCACAATGGATTCCCCCTACTTCA
>APFE031251523.1:14346-53367 GCA_000404065.3 Pinus taeda
AATAAATTATAAATTGTTAATAATAATATTAACAATATTAACAATATTAAATTAATTTTGACCTGGGTCCTTTAGTCAGATTTAGCCGTTAATTTAGCCATTGGAATCTCTTCTCAAACTATTTAGCATGCTATGCTGGATCTGTTTCTTCAACTTGTCTTGACGATGAACCACACTGGTTGGTTTGAAACGCGTCGACAAAAGATCATTTATGTGATTTCGCTGAAAATTCTCTAGACAATCCTCAGAACAGTCAAGGAAATCTTCAGGCATAAGGGAAATCTGTATTGGATAATGAAGCTAGAAGAGTCCCGTGGGAAGAACAGTCAAAGTTTCGGCAACAGTCATTTCGTAATCCACAGAGGCTGCTTAAGAAAAATTCAACTTGACATCTGGGATAGGAGAAATTCATAGCAGTTCGATCTGCCTTTTGAGGCTCTAATGAAAGAGTGGGATTATAAGCAGCCTATGGTGCATTGGTTCAGCCAAAATCTCTTCATCTGCATGGTGGTTGCACTTTTTTTGATCGGTAAATTCTTGGGTTCACGTCGCTCCTTCTCCTAGCTACCCCCTGTGCACTTTTGTCATTATTGCTCCTCATTGACAGCTCTGAGAGGTATTGAACCCACTTGTCGGGACTGTGTTTTCTTATTTTTCACTAACGCTTAGTCTGTCGTTGTGAATCAACCTCATCTGACTCTGTTGGCATCTGTTTCGCTGCACTCTATCTCTTATCCTTTCTGTTATCATCCCCCCGCTCTCTCCTCTATACCTTATCCTCCTTTCAGAAGCTGCTTCCTCCCCTACTCTATGATCCTTTGCTTCCCACTCTCACAAATTTCTGGAGCTCTACTTCTTACCTTCTCCCTCCTGAACTTCCCCTATGCCATCAAATCTTTGGCCTGCCTACCTTCATCTCCCAGAATCTCTGCTATCCTTCATTCTCCCTTCTCGAGTAAGCTAACCAAACTCCGCTTCAAGATCAACAAGCATATCCAAGACACTTCAACAATGTCAAAAAACCCATTGGACTGTGTCGTTACCAACAGGAGTTGCACCCTCTGCAAGGCGCACTGGTTCATGATAGCCCGTTTCATAAAGCATTTCAATGAACTCAAAGAAGAAGTCTAGTTAGAGAACAAATCAAAGAAGAAAAAACTTGAAAAACAGAAGGCGGAAATCGAAGGCCTCAAAGAGAAATGCAATCACTTGGAAGAAACAATCAGTCACATAAGATCGTTGAACCAAAGCATGCAAGGGGAGGCTTCTACCAAGAACAGTGATAAAAAAGAATAACCGCTTGATGACTCGGTCAACCAGTTCTAGTGAAAATTCCATATGCATTGTAAATATTGTTTGCTCCTAGGTCAGTTCTTACGGCAATATAGCCGTTATGTCTTCCAAGTTTTAAAAAACAAGAATAGTGAATTGGATCAAGGGACTGCATGCCCATTTTGTACCAATTCCACTAAGCTACCTCAAGTATTTGTAATGGGACTTGTCCCTCTTTAGAAGTTTTTTATAATATAATAGTATTCGATCATGTTAAAAAAAAAAAATTCTCTATAGAAACAATTGACATAAATGACTTTTTTCAAGAATATACAAAAAAACACACAATCAATAATAATGCATAATTGCTTGAATAGGTCATTAATTCCATCTTTCTTGTACTCATCATTAAGGAGAAATTCCTCAATCTGTACTACAAGCAAAATATTTCAACCTTCAAATTTCTTATTCAACTCAGTGAAAGCACAAAAACATCAATTCTAGTTCTTTCCAACTCTCGGGTCTTCAATCTTTAAGTTTACCTTCAATTTTCTTATTCAACTCAGTAAAAACACAAAAACATCAATTCTAGTTCATTCCAGGTCTCAGGGCTTCAATATTTTCCTTTAACTTGATAAAAATATATAATCTCAAGTATTTAATCTCCCACCATATTTACATTGAAAGAATACCCTTTTGTAATCAATCTTCTCTGCTCATAAGTTACAACGATTTTTTTCTTCCTATTCACACTTTGATATTATTGCCTAAAAATAGTGGCAAATATTACCTATTTTCATATCAAAAGGATGAAGCATATTCTTTCTTTTAAATGCCATGTAATTGTCATATTATTTCGCATTTTATTACAATCTAGTTGTTCTTTGGTGATTTTGTGTTATAACCTTATAATAACATGACACTTTTCTACAATATCCTAGCATTAATTTCAGATCACTTGTATCAATTTCAAAATGAAATTAACATATAAATAGGAATACAATTGAAAAAATATAAAATATAAAATTTTATCACTTGATCGATTATCAAATCGATAACTCTGTTATTAAACAAAATATCAAGAATGTATTGTTATTTTAGTAGAGGAAATTGTTCCCTACATTTTCTAAATATTTTTAGCTTTCCAATGAGCCATCTCATGCTAAGTTTGACCTCCATATTCTCAAGATATCGTTTACCTTATTGAACTAAGTGCTAAACAATTGTTGATTTTCTTTTCAGATGAGCCTTGATATTGATCTGTGTGCTTATTTTTTCATACTACATACATTGTAGGAAAAAAATTGGATGTGTTTATATAGTTTTTATCTCCATATGATTTGTGTGTGAGGTTTGGAAAGCTATGCAACTGTTGTGGCCAGCAACAACCCCCCTTCTTATTTAGTTTTATCACTAATACTAAATAAGTGGGGACTCTTATTCAAAAATTTAAAAAATCGATTAATGCTTGTATTTCCTTTTTCAATAAAACTTACTATCATAAACTTAGGAGAATACCCTCGAAAAATCTAAAAAGACTTAAGTTTTGTGATAAGTTAGAATAAAATCATTCCTTAAAGAGTGTCGCATCGCAAAAAGGTAATGAATGCCTTCCTACAAGCGAAATCTCTAAGATTGAGAAATCACGATGCGAAATCATGCATCAAAAGATCCTCATCGCATCGCATGCCTCAACCATTACTTAAGCTGAAATGCCTCAAACTCCCAATATGTGATGGCACATGTCGCAAATCGCATTTCACAGAAAACACATTAACGGATGATTACCACATGCAACAGATTTGCGATATTGCGAACCAAATCGCAAAATCGCCTTATCGCAGATCTTCAGGTTTCATTGTTCAAAAAAGCTTTTTCCATAAACCGATGCCTGGTTATGCATGTTAATGTTAATCAATGAGTTAGTTGGCAATCATTAATGAAATATGGTTTTGATCTAATCGAAGAGCCATTTCACATAAGGTGGTATATTTTATATGTTTTCGGCATTTAAAGTTTTCTCGTCACCTTTTTCTTATCATTATTCTCACCTCATTTGTAAACTGCAGGAGCAAAGAGTAGAGAAGTATACATAGCAGTGTTCAGGATATTATGTGAAAGAAGGGTAAAACTCCAAGTTTTGAAGATAAAGAAATGACGCCCTTATACACGGACACCACCTGTAACAAAGATGTCGGTATTACTACTTGGGAAGGCATGTACAGTCTACTCGAGGAATAAAATCCCAAGTTAATGGAGGTTACGGCTACTGCAGGCTTACACGGGTCTTCTGAGGCATCTATTACAGAACTAGCATGTTCATTCTTACACAGGATAGCAGCAAGACCCAAAATTCTTCCATACATGGACATGGTCAAATGGGTACTGGATAATGCTGATATCACATATAGAGAATTTAAAACTCAAAACTACAAAAAGCGCACAAGAGGCGAAAATCACACCAAGGAACCTCGGATCAAGAAACGGAGGTAGTTTTTGATGCGCGATAGCACTAATCGCGCATCGCCAGGCAAAACCCCTCGAGATGGAAAGCCTCTAATCGCTCAGTCACCGGTAAACCCGAAAAGCGCTAAAAGGCGAAAGACAAAACTTGAACTCCAAAAACAATGGTATTTATCAAGGATATCCTCAAGAGGTATGTAAATATCTACCAAATGTACAGAATCTATAGACAAGCTGGAGATAGAAGGCTCAAGGGAAAGCAGAGTCCATCAAAAGGTTAACCAAGTTAAATTGGGATTCTTACTAGACATACTTGGTAAAACCACACAACCAGTGTATGAATCTCAAATGTATCATTAACTTTGCCAAGAAGATGGTGCCAGCACTTGCCGATTCTGTTTTCGCAGGATAGCTAAAGTCGGAAGTCGGCCAACCAACTCTCCTCACGCAAATGTTGAATGGTTGCGACTACAAGGAACAGATACATAGATAGTTAGTTATTAGTTTTAGTTTTAGATTCAGTTTAGTTGTAATTTTGCTTTATTTTTGCCTGAAATGAGGACGGTCATTTAAACCGCATCATACATTTTTGTAATAAAATATTTTTAGATTTAGCTAGTAGTACTTAAACCCTTCTCATGCATTTAGAGAAGGGTCCTGAAATTTGTCAAAAACTTGTCCTCAAAACATGCACTTTTGCACCCTCCGAGGAGGTTTTGATGAATGAATGGAATAGTGTTTATTGATATTTGCATTTAATATCTACTACTGATGTTGCACTTTTGTACTCTTAGTGGATGTTGGATTAAGAAGAGAAAAATCATTATTTCTTGAAGCTCATGAGTAGAACTAGTTACAAATGGTACTTCTATCTCTTAACTATTTTTGCTTGTGTTAAAGTGATATTCATGTTCAGTTATTTATATATGAATGTGTGAATGCTTGAGTTATCATTTGGCACTTCTATACGGTGATAGCTATTTTTTTATGCTTAATATATGAGTAGCTTATTATGCGATATGTTTTTCACAATTGTTTTGTCTAACTTTTTATACGAAATGGTTTATCTTTATTGAATTCTTTTCTTATAGCAGTTGAATGATCTTCATTACCAATTTCCATTTGAAATCATTTTAGATCGCATAACTGAAAGATTACACCCCAGGTTAGTTTAGAATTAGATATTTCTGTTTATTAGAATACAATTGCATGTTGTTAGATTAGATTTAGAATAAAATA
This sequence comes from Pinus taeda, assembly GCA_000404065.3. NCBI lineage: Eukaryota > Viridiplantae > Streptophyta > Pinopsida > Pinales > Pinaceae > Pinus > Pinus taeda. The sequence goes on from APFE031251523.1 coordinate 19,321, forward strand.
ATTTTACTTAGAACGTATTAGAAAGGAAATATCAATTCTCAACACACACACACACATAAATTGGGAAAATGGTCCCATATCCCCAGTCAGACCCATTATAGCAAACGGAAAAGGAGTTGCTAACCAAGGTCTGGACCGGGTGGGTATTCCCCTTGTTGTAGACCCGATTTTCAGGGCTTTAAAATATTTGGCACTAGAAGGAGGGCCCCGAACTGTGAATGGAAATTAAATCTAAATCTAAATACCATTCTGAGAGTAAATCGCCCTCACCATCTCCCCTGACTTCTCCATCGCACTTAGAATCTTTAAATCTTGAGCAAGAAGTAGAAAGAAAAACAGCCACTACCACAAACCCAAACATTTCAGAGAAATCTACTATTGAACCTACTGAAGTTGAATCTTTGATCCATAAACTTCAGCGATTTTCTATATCACCTCAAGGATCTGAAAAATCTCAAGGTAGTGTGACTTTGCAATACAACCATGCTCATCCTCTCAGCAGATTAAAGAGCAAAAAGTTTGGTATTGAGCCAACTGAGTTACCTCTACCTACAAGGAAGAGAGCAAGGAAATCACCTAAAGGGTCTGATAGCGAGACTCTTTCGTCAACATCATCCATCTCAGCCTCTCCATTGCGAAGTCAACCATCCACCCCCCCACTTCAGATTATTGTCCACCAATCCACTAGAACTTCCACATCTGCTTCTCAGTCCTCTAGAACTATAATATCCTCATCTTCCCAACCGCAGGGATCATCTTCTGCACTTTCATCTATTAGTAGTTCAGCGATGGCCTAATCTCCATGGAATAACCCAAGGGTAGCCTTAATTCTTGCGTCCTTGAGTCCAATACCGGCCCATCCTGAAAAATGGTTGCCTAAGTTTAATCCTAAAGCAGGCATGCTAGCGGAAGAACATATAAACAACTTTATGTTAGCTATAAATTTCAATGGAGTTACTAATGAAGACGCTGTCGTCCGGCTCTTTCCTTACACCTTACAAGGAGCAGCCGGATCATGGTATTTCTCATTACCATCTGGATCTATCACTAGTTGGGATATCTTCCAAGAACAAGTCTTGACTAAGTTCGGTGATGACAGGTCTACGACAACACCGATCAATGACCTGTCTAACCTTAGGGTTGAGTCAAAGGAACCTATCAAAGATTTTAACTCACGTTTCAATAGACTGTTAAACAAAATTCCTACTGCTTCCAAGCCTAGTGAAGAAGTGCAAAGTGAATGGTACATCTCTGCTTTACCATCAAACATAGCGATCTTTATCGATAGGGCTAACAAAACAACTTTAGCTGACAATATGAAGGAAGCAATAGCGGTAGAGAAATGTATCATAGCTATAGAAAAGAAAAATGTCGTTGATGAATGAAAATCTAAGAAGGTTACTTTTAAGGAAGATCCCAAGAAAAACAATTGAAAGATCCATTCGATTTAGAAGGATTGCAGAAAGTTTTGAAAACCATGTCTAACGAAATGGTTGACATTAAGAAACAAGTAGCAAAGACTTCTGCTAAAAAACCGTACAAGCCTTATAGAAGAAATCCTTCTACTGATTCAAAGCCTCCCAACGCTATTACAAATGTTGGATCAGAAGAAGAAGAAGAGGAAATTGCTACCGAAGAGCCTACCGATGAAGAAGAAGTTGTAGAGGTACTAGGTATGTGGGATTTCATCCTCCCAGATGAAGAGGATCAAGAGGCATCGTCGGTTAGTACTGGAAGTAGAAATCAACTCGATCCTCCTCAACCTACTCCTAAGCCAAAGAGTGCAAGCTCAATGCCTAAGGATAAAGTCACAGCCAAGAAAACAACACCCAAAGCGACTCAAACAAGCCTAGTCCAAACAGTTTCACCAACTCCATCTAAAACATTGATTGTTTCGGATGAAATGGAGTATAATATCATAGAAGACATGAAGAAGACTAGGGCTAATATTACTTTTTATGAATTGAGCAAGTTAAAACATCAACAAAAGGTACTTTTGAAAGAATTACATGCAATACTAGTTGCACCTCTGCCCGCCGCTGTAATCTCTCAAGCTTCCCATGAGATGGGAAGACCTCCAAATAATGTGACTAATAAAGTTGATCCAAATGATATCACTTTAATTGGAGGAAGATCAAGATCTCATACTCCCCCATTTCTTCTTACTTATGAAGTTTTCAACAAAAAATTGCATAATTGTTTAGTTGATTATGGAGCTTCATCTAATATCTTACCTAAATCGATATGTGCAAAGTTGAACGTTCAACCTTAGAAATCTGCAGTGCGCATAGTTCAGCTAGATTGGTCACAAGTTGAAGTGATCGGTGAACTAAATTAGGTTACCATAAGATTGTCATCTAATCCAAAGGTATGTCAAGTTATCAACATTTTAGTTGCAGATATTCCAGAATTTTATGGCTTAATTCTTAGCAGAGATTGGTTAGAAAAACTTCGTGGATACTTCGCAACCGATTGGTCGCACATGTGGCTCCCTTACAATGGTAAACCAAATCAAATAAAGGTTGAGCGAGAAAGACATCAAAAATACATCGTAACAGAATTGGAAGGAGAAAAAGAACCTATAGCATACAACAATAATATAATTGGCAACTATTTTGTTGATTCTTTCTTAGGAAATTTTAATGCTCACACTTCACCTTACTTAGAACATTATGTTTTATCTCAAGCAGAAAAATTTTCTCAAACAGATAGTTCTAAATGTATTAATTTTATAGATAGTCTTGTAAATAAATCTTTATTTTGGAAGTTATTTTTTGACTGTTCTAAGTCTAACGAGGGAGCTGGAGTAGGATGGGTATTAATCAATCCAGAGGGAAACAAAACTATGCTAACTTGTATACTTGAGTTCAATTGCACCAATAATATTGCAGAATATGAGGCTTTAGTCCAAGGATTATACAAAGCAATCGGATTAGACATGAAATATCTACAAGTCTTCGAAGATTCTGAAATTGTTATCAGACAGATACGAAATACTATACATTATCTATCGAGTCATTTAAAGCATTACCAATCTTTAGTACAAGATCTGACTGAACATTTTATAGCATTCAATATTTCATCAATTCCCAGACTCCAGAATGCTAGCGCTGACCTCTTAGCAAATGTAACCTCCAAGCTCATTCCCTCAGAAGACTATAGCCCCGATAGATTTTCAATAGAATTAATCTTTAGACCCTCAATTCCTGATAACATTACCAATTGGAGAATTTTCAACGATGATCCTGATATTGTAAGCTTCCTCATATCAGAGGGATCTTACACTAATCAGATAATTGATGAAGACCAACATGACAGACAATTGCAACAAGATAGCACTAATAATGCTATGCCAAAATCAGTAGTCAAATTGGAAGACCTATATGATTTGAAAGATCGATTCAAAAGATCTACCAATTCAAAGCTTCAAATTTCAACTCTGAACTATGAATTAGTAAATCTAGGATCTGATACCAAGCCGCAGAATATCAATCTAGGTCTTGGCCTAGCTCCTGAAGAAAAATTAGCGTATGTTCGTCTCTTGAAACAATACAAAAGTTCCTTTGCCTGGAACTATGATGAACTTAAGACTTACGAAACTTCTATCATCCAACATACTATCCCAATGATAAACGATGAAAAACTTGTCCAACAAAAGCTTAGAAAGATCCATCCTAATCTAGAAAACCAGATCAAATCTGAGCTCAATAAGTTATTGAAATCCAAAATCATTTTTCCCGTTCGACATTCTAAATGGGTTTCCAATATGGTTCCCGTTAGAAAGAAAAATGGAGACATTAGAATTTGCATTGACTTTCGAAATCTTAACAAAGCCTGTCAAAAGGATAATTTTCCTTTGCCTCCTATGGAGCAAATATTGCAGGCAGTTGCAAGATTAGAATTAATGTCCTTTTTAGATGGTTTTTCCAGCTATAACCAAGTTTTGGTCCATCCCGATGACCAATTAAAGACCACATTCAGAACCAAATGGGGTACTTATGCATATCAAAAGATGCCTTTCGGTCTGATCAACGCTGGCACCACATTTCAAAGGGCCATGGACATCACATTTAAGGGATTAGTAAACAAATCAGTAGTAATCTACTTGGATGATATAACTGTATATTCCAATAAGCGAGGCAATCATCTCAAAGATTTAAAACAGATCTTCCAATGTTGCCAAAGGTATGGAATTTCACTTAACCCAAAAAAGTCTATTTTTACGTTAAGTGAAGGAAAACTTCTTGGATTCATAGTGTCAAAATCTGGAATCCATATTGATCCTCATAGAATCAAGAAGATTTCCCAAATACCCCTACCTCACAACAAGAAAACTATGCAATCCTTCCTTGGCCAGATTAATTTTGTAAAGAGATTTGTTCCAGATTTTTCAAGAATCGCATCTCCTTTACAAGCAATGATTAAAAAGAACTCAATCTTCAAATGGGGCCAAGATGAATACGAAGCATGCAATCTGATTAACACAAGCGATTGTTAACGCTCCATATTTAGCAACTCCAATTTTTTCCAATCCTTTCATTTTATATACATTTGCCTCTAATAATCATATGCTGGGATACTCACTCAAGCAAATCAAGACAAGGCAGAAGCCCCAATTGCATTTTTCATTTCAAATGTACAAGGGAATGAATTAAATTATTCAGACGTTGAGAAACAAACTTATGTTGTTTTCAAAGTGATTAAATATTTCAGACCCTTTCTGCTTAAAACCCATACAAAAATCATAGTACCATTTCTAGCAGTAAGAAATCTCTTAGTACAGAAAGATGTGGGTGAGAAAAGAGCCAATTGGGTTACTGCCTTACAAGAATACGATGTTAAAATTAAACCAGCAAGTATTGTAAAAGGTTAAGGCTTTTGCAAAATGTTGGCTAGAGCATCGGTTATTTCCAAAATACCATCTGGGGAGATACAAATGTACGAGGTAAGCCTAAACGATGTTCAATCATTATTCGCCGATATCATATTTTATCTAAAGAACGGATATGCTCCTTCGAACCTTGATTATACAAAGAAAAGAGCTCTAAGGTTGAAGGCTAAGCAATATCAACTCATGAACGATGCACTTTTTAGGATGAATTATGATTCTGTTCTCCTTAGATGTCTTGAGAAATCTAAAGCTGAAAAGGTGTTGCAGGGACTCCATGATGGACCAACAGGTGGATATTATGCTGGAGATGCTACTGCACATAAAATCCTCCGCGCAGGCTATTACTGGCCCACACTATTCAAAGACGCGCATAGCTACATAAGGAAATGTCAAGTTTGTCAAACTGCTGCTAGGAGACAAAAGAAACCATCGTTGCCTTTGCAACTAGTCAACATTGAACAACCTTTTGATCAATGGGGATTGGATATAATAGGTGAGATCGTTCCTCACTCTTCTAAACAGCATAGTTATATCCTTACAGCTACAGATTATTTTACTAAATAGGTAGAAGTATTTCCTCTCAAGACAGCTAATGCCGAACACATCATTGATTTCATAGATCAGTTCATAATCACTAGGTTTGGTTTACCTTCTGCTTTAATGTTTGATAATGCATCGTATTTTCCTGGAAATGCTATGACTGAATTTGCACTCAAAATGGTTTTAAGCTTAAATACTTTGCTAATTATTACCCACAAGGGAATGGGTTAGCTGAATCTACAAATAAAAACTTAATCAGAATCATTAAGCGAACCATTGATCAAACTCACAAAAATTGGCAGATCGAATAACGCAGAAAGCCTCCATTGGCACTTATCCCTTTAATTTAGTTTATGGGAAAGAAGTGGTTCTTCCAACTCATCTAGCAATTCCCTCTTTGGCCTTAGTTCAATATATTGATGAAGCACCAACTTCTTCCTTACAACTAAGGCAGCTGGAAATACTTAAGCTATAAGAGCAATGAGAACAGGCTAAAATAACTTATGCTCATCACCAAGCATTAGTAAAAGCTTCTTTTGATTCAAAAATGGTATCTAAAAAGGACTTTCAGATGGGAGATCTAGTTTTAAAATGGGACAAGGCTCATGAGGAAAAGGGCAAACATATGAAATTTCAACGAATGTGGCTTGCCCTTTCCAAATTGCAGAAATCATAGGCCCATCTACTTTTATGTTACAGGATTTAACAAGAAAAAGAGAATCTTTACCTATTAATGGGCAGATCCTCAAAAAATACTTTCCATAGGAGATCATTATTCTATTTTTGTAGATTCATATTTCCTTTATTTTCATAATAAAACCATTTGTAAATGGTTACATTTGGAATTCAAGAAAAAGACAAGTATTTCTTTTGTTTTGTTTTGTTTTGTTTTGCTTGTATAAATAGAATTGTTTTAGAAAATTGGTCATTATTATTGAAAGATACAGTCAAAGGCTATAAGCCTGAAAATGATACTAGTTTCAACCTTGTAAATTTTGATAAAAAACGACCTTTAGTAGGAATTTGTTTCATATCAGTCAAATGCAAGGTATCAATAACAAAACGAAGATTCTCTGTAGGAAAGCTCTTTCCAAAAAACTCTACCATTGTCGTCCAGAGCTATTCTTAAGGAAACAATGACTTCCTCCCCACCTAGGGAATTACGAGCTTCAAAGAATAATCCAACGATACACTTTAACTTAAAGAATAAGAGGTCTCATCACGAGTCGACTTATCATGATCATAGATATTATAGATTGCTGACTTTGCCGAAACTACATGCCACAACAGGGCAATGACTCAAGATTGTTGCAATCAAAATACAAGGGGTCTCATCACGAGCTAGCTTGTTCAACAAAGCTATAAATCAAGTGAGTGGCACTGTGATAATTTGGCTACCAAACCAAGGCATTGTTCTTCAACGATTAAAAGAAAATGAAAGCAATAAGTGTGGATATGGATTTCTTTTTTAAAATTGTATGTTTCTCCAAGTGGGATACAGGATCATTGCTGGGTAACAGGTAACCCTGTCGAGGCTATAAACGTCTGCTGGCAACAGAGGGTCTACCTACGACAAATGAGAAAATTTAAAATTGATTTATAGAGAAGGCTTTGTTTTTATCTTTATAAACCAAGTAGTGACTGATGTAGATACAATGACTAGCTCTAGGAAGTAAATAACCAAAGTTAACATAGAAGAAACAAACTATCATAGATAGTTAAAAGCATAATGTACTTTATATTTCTATAATAAAGTTTGATTTTCTAGAAAAAATTATGTTTTGGAAGTTTAGAAAATTCAAAAGAAAAGCAGAGATAACTGGTTCTTCCAAGTGAATTGCCAATTGTTGTGGCCGGCAACAACCCCCCTTCTTATTTAGTTCTATCACTAATACTAAATAAGTGGGCACCCTTATTCAAAAATTTAAAAAGTCAATTAATGCTTGTATTTCCTTTTTCAATAAAACTTACTATCATAAACTTAGGAGAATACCCTCGAAAATCTAAAAAGACTTAAGTTTTGTGATAAGTTAGAATAAAATCATTCCTTAAAGAGTGTCGCATCACAAAAAGGTAATGAATGCCTTCCTACAAGAAGAATCTCTAAGATTGCGAAATCACGCATCAAAAGATCCTCATCGCATCGCATGCCTCAACCATTACATAAGCTGAAATGCCTCAAACTACCGATATGTGATGGCGCATGTCGCAAATCGCATTTCGCTGAAAGCACATTAACGAATGATTACCACACGCAATAGATTTGTGATATTTCAATCTACGATATTACGAAGCAAATCGCAAAATTGCCTTATCGCAGATCTTCAGGTTTCGTTGTTCAAAAAAGATTTTTCCATAAACCGATGCCTGGTTATGCACGTTAATGTTAATCAATGAGTTAGTTTGCAATATTAATGAAATATGGTTTTGATCTGATCGAAGAGCCATTTCACGTAAGGTGGTATATTTTATATGTTTTCGGCATTTAAAGCTTTCCCATCACCTTTTTCTTATCATTATTCTCACCTCATTTGTAAACTGCAGGAGCAAAGAACAGAGAAGTATACATAGCAGTGTTCAGGATATTATGGGAAAGAAGGGTAAAACTCCGAGATCTGAAGATAAAGAAATGACGCCCTTATACATGGACACCACCTGTAACAAAGATGTCGGTATTACTACTTGGGAAGGCATGTACAGTCTACTCGAGGAAGAAAATTGCAAGGTAATGGAGGTTATGGCTACTGCAGGCTCAAACGGGTCTTCTGAGGCGTCTATTACAGAACTAGCATGTTCATTCTTGGACAGGATAGCAGCAAGACCCAAAATTCTTTCATACACGGACATGGTCAAATGGGTACTGGATAACGCTGATATCACATATAGAGAATTTAAAACTCAAAATCACAAATTCACAGAGTCCTTATTTTCACAAAAATTAAGCTTTATATCCTCTAACAAAAAGTGCGCAAGAGGCGAAAATCACATCAAGGAACCCCGGATCAAGAAACGGAGGTAGTTTTCGATGCACAATTAGCGCCTAGCACTAATCACGCATCGCCAGGAAAAACCCCTCGAGGTGGAAATCATCTAATCGCTCAGTCGCCTGTAAACCTGAAAATTTGTAGGAAAAAGCGCTAAAGGTGAAAGACAAAACTTGAACTCCAAAACTAGTGGTATTTATCAGGGATATCCTCAAGAGGTATGTAAATATCTACGAAATGTACAACATCTACAGACAAGCTGGAGACAGAAGACTCAAGAGAAAGTGGAGTCCATCAAAAGGTTAACCAAGTTAAATTGGGATTCTTATTAGACATACTTGGTAAAACCACACAGCCAGTTATGACTCTCAAATGTATCATTAACTCTGCTGAGAAGATGGTGCCAGCACTTGCTGATTCCGTTTTCGCAGGACAGCTAAAGTCAGAAGTCGGCCAGCCAACTCTCCTCAATCAAATGTTGAATGCTTGCGACTACAAGGAACAGATACATAGATAGTTAGCTATTAGTTATTAGTTTTAGATTCAGTTTAGTTTTAATTTTGCTTTATTTTTGCATGAAATGAGGACGATCATTTAAATCGCATCCTACATTTTTGTAATAAATTATTTTTAGATTTAGCTAGTAGTACTTAAACCCTTCTCATGCATTTAGAGAAGGGTCTTGAAATGTGTCAAAAACTTGTCCTCAGAACATGCACTTTTGCACCCTCCAAGGAGGTTTTGATGAATGAATGGAACAAGATTTATTAATATCTACATTTAATATCTACTACTGACGTTGCACTTTTGTACTCTTAGTGGATGTTGGATTAAGAAGAGATAAATCATTATTGCTTGAAGCTCATAAGTAGAACTAGTTACAAATGGTACTTCTATCTCTTAACTATTTCTGCTTATGTGTTAAAGTGATATTCATGTTCATTTATTTATATATGAATGCGTGAATGCTTGAGTTATCATTTGGCACTTCTGTACGGTGATAGCTATTTTTTATGCTTAATATATGAGTAGCTTATTATGCGATATGTTTTTCACAATTGTTTCGTCTAACTTTTTATACGAAATGGTTTATCTTTATTGAATTATTTTCTTATAGCAGTTGAATGATCTTTATTACCAATTGCCATTTGAAATCATTTTAGATCGCATAATTGAAATATTACACCCCGGGTTAGTTTAGAATTAGATATTTCTGTTTATTATAATACAATTGCATGTTGTTAGATTAGATTTAGAATAAAAGCATTTTACTTAGACCTTATTAGAAAGGAAATATCAATTCTCAACACACACACAAAAAAATTGGGAAACTGGTCCCATATCCCCAGTCGGACCCACTATACCAAACGGAAAAGGAGCTTCTAACCAAGGTCCGGACCGGGTGGGTATCCCCTTGTTGTAGACCCGATTTTCGGGGCTTCAACAGGGACCTTGATCAACTTGTTTGTATAGTATAACATTTTAACTATCACATCACCATTACATTGTGTTAACCAATTGTTGTCATACTTTTTAGTAGGTGCCATAACCATAGAATGTCACATGTCCTACATATGAGTGGTTCAATGAAACATTTGGATATCTAAAAAAGATGGATCTAAATATCTAAAAGCATGAATATCTAGAAATCCAAAATTAACCATAAATAAAAATCCCAAATCTAGATACCATGTAGGATGGAACATGTTAGTCAAAGCATAGGTTAACTAATGAGGTAAGTTTCACATAAATACCACGTAGGACATAAATATGTTGATGTGGTGAGATGATGCCATCATGATCCGGATTTAAATAGAAATGCAATAAATTACAAAGATGCAACAGAAATAATACTTCATTCCATTAATGTAAAATACTGAAATATGCTTACAAACAGAAATGGAAATAAACTAGCTAGGGCAATGGTAGCTTATCTTTGAGAAGAGATGTGGTGGCTACATGCCTCTGAATAGTGTTACAATGAGGCTCGAAGGCCTATTTATTGTTGAGAAACAATGGAAAACCCTAAATATCCAAAAACCTAACCCTAGGAGATGAAGCGCCGAACTATGGGCCCCGTTTGGGTAAATTGGTGCATTAACTTCCTGGGGTCATAACTTTGGCATACAATCTCTGTTTAACACGCACAATACCTCGTTAGAAAGACCTATTTGAGGACTACAACTTTTGAGTGAGAGACATTAGTCCATGGACCCATGTTGCTCCCTGTTTTCCCAAAAAACGTTGTTTAGGGCCTCAAAACGACTCCGAAAGTTTAGGACCTTAAAACTGCTAAAAATAGTAAACTGTGGTATAATTAAGGAAACTGAAAAACTGGAAGAGATAGTTGTGGGGTCCAAGTGGGATAGGCGAGTGGCCACCAACATCCACCTGGATCATTCCTCCCCCCTTAGGAAGCAATGGTCCCCATTGCATTGAGTTCCTCCATGAGATGAGGAAACTTCTGCTAAACTTGGTCCCTGGTGAGTTGTTCTACAACCTCCGATGTGTCCAGTAATGGTGGGAAGCATGGTCGAGGGCGGTCCACATTGAGCACTTGGTGCAAGTGAAGGAATGGGGGAATGTTGTGCTCCAAAGCATTATTTCCCACAGCCTTGGTAATGGTATAAGGACCATATCAGAGTGGTCTGAGCTTTTGATGGGGTCTAGTAAGGCATTCTTTCTATAGATGCAACTAGACTTTGTCGCCCACTTGAAACTTGTGTGGTACCTGATGATGATCATGTCGCTGCTTGTACTTGGCATTTTCCAAAATGGAGTGGCGATAGATCGACCTGTTGGGTAGAGGCGCTCTGGAAGTCAGATTAGATGAATGCTTGACCTGATAGTGCAACGATACCCCTATGGGTGAGGAGAAGATGTCCCTGTCTTCTTTCATGATTGTATCCACTACTTCTGCTGCGTGGAGGAACCCTTGCCGGGGGTCATGGATGTGGCGACGATCTTCCCCTTACTTTGGGAGTGAACCAGACAGAAAATGAATTTCGTAGTCTGGTAGATGATCTTGCTGCATTTCTTAGCAGAGATCAAAGAGGTGGTGGTAGGTGGGGCTACCTCTGGTATCTTGTATAATGGATTACCCAAAGAAATAATAACAATGCGAGGCCTTGACTCATACACAACATGTCACATTCACAAGTATGGTTGGCCTAATAATGCATCACAAACATCAAGAGGTGCAACATCACACAATACCTCATCTGTGAAGGGCTTGATGTTGTAGGGAAGGCGACATTGCTGGCGAACTCAGAGATCTCGTCCTTGGTGAAGCCACCCAATACTGTACAGATGTGGGTGTGGTGTAGTCGGTAGGCCCAACTGCTTCATGACCTCTACTGAAATGACGTTCTTTTGGCTCCCACTATCAATAATGAATTGCAGCAGTGAACCCTTCACCCACATATGTGAGTGGAAAAGACACTCCCCCTCCTTTGGATCTTCGGGCTCATTCTTCTAGACCTTGGCAGTGGCAATAGTGATGTTAGGCTCCACATCAATGATTTGCTTCCCTTTGTCATTCCCCTTATCAGGTTCTGACTCAGGGTTAGAACATGCATCTGATTCTAAAGCCTTCAACTCGGTCACCAACGACTGCTTGGTTTGACACTCACTTGTGTTGTGAGTGGGGCTCTTATGGAACTCACACCACTTTCCTGTGTCCTCATTTGACTTCATGGTGTTGTTATTTTCTTGCGGCTTCGACGAGTTGTCTTGGTTAACACCATCTTGTCTTTGTCCTTAGTGTTACGGTTTGGGGAAGCCTTTCCCTTGCTTTAGATTCGAGGATCCAAAGTCTTGCTTCTTCTCTTTAAACTTCTGCCCGATCTTGACAGTGTATCGGTATGCCATGCCAAGTGAGAAGATGTTCAGGGACTCCATCTCATCTTAGATTTATCTATGTAGGCAGTCACGGTATTTGAGTACCAAATGCATCTCAGAATCCTTGCTACCCAATTTTGTGCGAAGGGTATGAAAAATATTGGTGAAATCTAACATGTCTTTGTCCCTTCCCTACCACAGTGTGGTCCACTTTATGTATTTATCCTCATAGATTTTGATGGGGTAGTACTGCTCCTTATTGGCATCTCGGAACGAATTCCAAGTGGGTGCAGCTGAAAACAGTGAGGCTGTACTCTCATCCTTCTACTCGCAGTAGGTTTCTCACCAGTCCTTGACATGGGGGGCTACTTTGAGAACTGCAAAACTGATCTTTTCCTGACTGGAAAAATCACGAATAGAAAAATAACCTTCTAGCAAATTTAACCATTTATCTACGGCATTTGCGTCTATCTAACCCTCAAATATGGGGATTTCAAAGTTAAATTTTACCTTAAAGGGTGTGGCATTTCCAGAGTAGCTATTGGAAGCAGATGCATCGCCCCTGGGTAGCCGCTGAAGGATCTAGGAAAATTTGTCCATCATCGCGTTCCTTTGTCACTCGAGGGCTTCTTTGGGCAAGATTTTGATAGGATCTCCTGCCCCCTCATATTTCTTTTCATCGCCATGGGAGGTTGTTGGGATTTGCGAGGCTAGTCTTGCAAAGGTTCAACCAATTCAGGCCCTAACTCCTTATATCCCAACTTTGTTGGGGACATGCAAAGAAAAACAAAGAAAGAGCAGATCGCTCTGATACCACTGATCCGAATTTAAACAAGAACCCAACATATTACAGATATAACCATAAATACAAAGATGCAGTAGAAATAATACTTCATTCCATTAATGTGAAATACTGAAATATGCTTACAAACAGAAATGGAAATAAACTAGCTAGGGTGATGGTAGCTTATCTCTGAGAAGAGATGTGGCAACTACATGCCTCTTAACTGTGTTACAATGAGGCTCAAATGCCTATTTATTGTTGAGAAACAATAGAAAACCCTAAACATCCAAAAACCTAACCCTAGGAGATGAAGTGCCAAACTATGGGCCCCGTTTGGGTAAACTGGTACATCAACTTCTTGGGGTCGTAACTTTGGCATACGATCTTCGTTTGAAGAGCACAATACCTTGTTAGAAATATCTAGCTGAGGACTACAACTTTTGAGTGAGAAACATCGGTCAATGGACCCATGTTGCTCCCAGTTTTCCCAAAAAACATCGTTTAGGGCCTCAAAACGACTTCGAAAGTTCAGGACCGGAAAAACTGTTAAAAATAGTAAACTATGCTACAATTAAGGAAACTAAAAAACAAAAAGAGATGGTTGTGGGGGTCCAATTGGGATAGGCAGGTGGCCACCAACATCCACCTGGATCACATCAAGTATAAAGATATTTGAAAATGCAAATATAACATGTTAGTTAAACCATACACCAACTAATGAGGTAAATGTCACAATAATACCACATAGGATATAAATATGTTGATGTGGTGAGATGATGTTATCAAGAATAAATATACTTGAAAAAGTTGAATCCAAATACTTGATAAATCTAATCTAGATATCCATAAATCTGGAAAAATCCCAAAATGAACATAAAAAGATATGGATGCCATGTAGGATAGACACCTGGGATTCCACTTTAGATAGATGTAAGTTTAGCTAGAATAAAATTGATAAGATGACATATTAGGTGTAATATGAGATGACATGATGAACTCACATGCAAGAAAGTTCGGATATGCAAAAATTTGAAAGTTACTAGATCTGGAAATCTAAAAATCCACTACATTCAGAAATCCAAAAAGCTATACTTCAAATTGCTGGATATTCAGATTTCATTTGTTGAAGAAACGATACCCAAGGAAATATATCCATTAGATGCTAGACATCCATATATTTGAAAAATCAGATATCCAAATTCTATCTATTGACAAGATGATCCATGAGGAAATGTATATGTTATATGTTGGAAATTTGGAAGTTTGTATTAAAGGCGTGAATAGTGGATTTAGCTAAGTCTAAAAGAATTTTTTGGTTTCTAAAGGAATTCAAAGTTTTCACATACAAATGCACATATAGCTAGACAAGAAAAAAATGGACCTTCTACCTAATAACATGCATAAAATTTGGTGTTTTCCTTATCTAAGGATGCATACAAGAATAATCAAAGGGTAATTTAGTGAGAATTATCTTATATGTTTTTTTCTTTTCTTTCACTTTTCCTTAATATACTTGTGGTGCTATAAGTGTGGATAAAATTAGATGCAGTGAACAAACAAGAATAAATAAAGTTTTAATAAACCTTTTATTGAAGCTAACCATTCATTACTCTATTTTGTGGTGAATTTGGCCATCTTGGGTCATGTATAAAAAGAGAACAATCAATTATAGGTTTTTTCACGTAAAGTTTCCTCTTAAGGCATAAAGAAGAGTATTAAACCTTGCAATAAAAAAGAATCAACAATAAAGCCAACTCCAAAGATAAATTTGTCAACCTCACTCAAAAGGGTAAAGTGGAATATCATAAAGCCACAGGGATAATGAAGAATATTAAAAACAAAAAGAACATGAGAAATGAAAAACCTCCCTCATAAATAAATAATTAATAAATATTCTACCTTTGACACCTTGAAGTAGTGAAATAATAAATAGTGAACTCACAGTAGTAGTGGATTAAGCATTAGAGCTAGAAATTTTGGTAAGGGGTTTCTTTCTTTAACTTTATCAAAATATAAGTAGTTGTTGTGGTACTATTAAATAAAGTGGAACATCATAAAGCAAAAGACAAAATGAGAATATTAAAAACAAAAATAACATGAGAAATGAAAGACCTCCTTCATAAATAAATAATTAATAAAGATTCTACCTTTGACACCTCGAAGTAGTGAAATAATAAATAGTGGACTCACAAGAGTAGTGGATTAAGTATTAGTGTTAGAAATTTTGGTAAGGATTTGTTTTCTTTAACTTTATCAAAATAGAAGAGGTAGTTGTTGTGGTATTATTAAAGTTGAAGCATAATGATTATTGGTAAACTTTCTTTCCTCTCACTATTACTAGTAAACTTCTAGGGAATAGAGACTATCCTCCTCTTACTACTAGTAAATTTCTAGGGAATAGAGGCTATCCTCCTCTCAAGAAACCAGGGCACAAATGGGGGGATTTGAACCTTGGATCTCTCAGTTTTCTCAAGACTCATATTACTTCAATCACCAATTGAGTTGCCACATGAGACATGTATTTTGTGTTTTAGTTAAAAAGATATAATAGTGTTTACTAATTGTCTTAAAATTAAGTTAATATAACACATACTACATTGGAAAGAGGTGTGTTGTGATTCTTTTTTTCTTTCACAATTTTATAATTATAAAATATAATTTAAAAAAATTAAAGATGTAAGGTTAATTATAAAATGTAAGGTTAGTTATAGCATAGATTATATTTATATTAATTTTTTTTTAATTTTATTTCATAAGATAACTATATATAAATTAAAAAAATTGTGAATATATTTCTTTATTACCTAAATCAATTAAAGTAACATTATATACATAAAATTTGAATTATATAAAGTTAAAACTACTTGTAAAATTTTGGCTAGATTCATTTCTTTTTTCCTAAATAAAATCTATATAATACAAATTTAACATATTTGTTTAATTTAATATTAGTTCTATTGCTCTGGTAGAATCATGCTATAACACTCTTAGCCAGAAAAATCAAAACTAATTGTAAAATTTTGGCCATATTTATTCCTTTTTGCTTAAATAAAATCTATATAATACAAATTGACATATTTATGTAACACTCTTAACCAGAAAATTCAAAACTATTTGTAAAATTTTGGCCAAATTCATTCTTTTTACTTGAATAAAATCTATATAATACAAATTTGACATATTTCTTTAATTTAATGTTAATTTCATAACTCTTATAGAATCTTTTAACACTCTTATTCAGAAAAGTCAAAACTACTTGTATTCATTCTAGATTTTATTTAATATAAATTTAACATATTTCTTTAATTTAATATTAGTTTGATAACTTTGGTGAAATCCTACAATTTATTATATTTCTTTAAACTTATAATCCTCTTCACTCTTAGCAAGAAAAAATAATTTTATTATTTATTCACTTTTAACATTCCTTATTTTTTTTATTTTTTTTTCAAATTTTCAAATATTTCTTAAACTCTTTTTTACAATTTTTAAATTTCAAATATTCATTTAATTTATATTAATTAAAAAATTTAATAGTTAAAAATATATTTTCTTCTAAAAAATAATTAATCAAAATTAAGAATGTAAAATATGTACATTTTCCTAAATTTAATGATGAAATCAATATAAAAATTTTCATATCTGAGAAATAAGAAAAATTGTATCGTGGGATTTCTTTTATCAATTTTAATTTAATTTTAAAATTTAAAACTCTACTCAACAACATTAATATTACTTTAAAAAACATATATAATTAAAATTGATACTTTATTAAATATTTTAATGTAAACTCTTAAATTATAAAATAAATCATTTACAATTTTTGTGATAAAGTAAATGATCATTTATAATTTATGCATTTTCAAAAGGATTTGATGTGATAAAGTAAATCATGTGTCCCATGTTAATAAATTACATTCACCAATCTTTGCCGACAAGCAATTATGGTGTTTCTATTTTGAAAATACATACTCCATGGTAACGGTCAATGTTGAACTGTAACATCATTATAATTGAACGCAAACACTTCACTTTAACCATGATTAGATTAAAATTTGATCTCTTATGTTTAAAAATAAAAAGTGTATTTTTTATCTAAATTATTAAAATTAATTTTAGTTAATATATAATTTTGTTGAAAGTTTTTTATTTCAATTTAAAGTGGATGAAGATTTGTTGATTTTTTTATATATATTTTTAATTGAGGGTTTATATTGATTCTTAAAGGAATATGCTCAAAATATGTTTAGTATAGTGTATTAAGGAGTTAGTTAAGTTGCCTTGACTTTTAATCATTTTTAAAAATTATATTTGTGCCACGTGGCTCCCCGCCAACGAATTTCCTAGGGATTTGAGATTATTCTAATTCTAATAAATTATTCTAATAAGTTCTTCCATGATAAGTTCCTCATTATTATTTATATATAAACAAATTAAGGTGCAATCCTTTCAGAAGACCTTGAGATTTGTGGAGATTTTTATGTTTAATGTTAAAAGGTTGAACCCAAATAAGAGGGAAGATCTGATCTTGCAGATTAATATTCTTCTGCTCATTATGGAGGAGGTGGTTGTATTCAGAGCCCGTTGCAAGCGCAGAAACCGTGGGGGCCTTTTCCTCCCCCCCAAAAAAATTATGAAGAGATTAGTCGAGATTCTGAATGTGGAACTCTCTCCGTTAGATCCATGCAAGAAATCCTTATCCCTCTCAAAAAAAGCATTGGTTGGCAAGTTTATGGGCTGATGGCCGAATCCAAAAGTTGTTGAATTCTGAATCACGGAAAAATGGACCCCAAAGCTTCAAGGTCATGTAATTTTCTTTGCAGTAGGCAGAGGTTTCTATGTTTTTCTATTTGTGAACAAACTAGAAAGCGAACTAGTTTTCGAATCAAGGTTGTATTTTATGGAGACTGTAGGCCACTTTGTCTCCCCATGAATTCTAGATTTCAATCCAAATTTTGAAATTACTTTTCTGATGGTGTGGATTCAGCTGCCTCACCTCCCTCTCTATCTCTAGGGACCTAATGCACTAAAGGAGATTGGAAATAAGCTAGGCCGCTATTTGGACAAAGCGGAACCAAAAGGAGGCCAATTTTCTTGTGCTCACATTTGTATGGAAGGAAATCTATCTCAAGGTTTACTAGAGGCCCTAATTTTTTTTTAGGGGAATAGCTCCATATTCAGGAATTGGATAATGAGCATATTTCCTTCAAATGCATCATCTGTCATTCTCATGGGCACTTTGCCAAAAAATGCCCTCAACAAAAAAAGGATGAGTAAGCCCAAGCCCATGTCTCTAAAGAAGGAAAACCCATACCCCCATATCTAATGAGGGCAAATTTCAAAAAGTTCAAAAGTGAAGAAGAATCAACATAACAAGATTACATCTCCAAAGAACTTTGTTAAAGAAGTTCTTGAACCTTCCCTCAACAAAAATTCTTTTGAGGCTCTTCAAGATCCAAAACAAAATGATATTTCTTCTTTGAATGAAACCCCAAAGGAGGATCAGGGAAACTTAGCAGTGTCAAGAGAGAATGAAGAGAAAGCTCCTTCGACAGTTGTCTCTTCTGATACAAAATCTCACTTTGTAGCAAAAGTATTAACAATGTCAGATTCTGAGCTTGCGAAGATGAGTAGATCCACTCCAACGTTTTACAAACAAACTATGGTGATTAAAGCAGCTCACGCTAAGTCAAGTACAAGAGGCAATAATGGAAAATCACTCTTCTCAAATGCAATAGAACCGCCTCTCGCAAGAGGTTAGAAATCCCATAAGGAAAAATGGGAACGTGAAGCGAATGTCAATTTAACTTCAGGATCCCAACTTTGTGTAGAATCCTTGCTGCAAAAGTCTCGCAAATAAGTCAATGTATTGTTTCTGCATATTATTATGTTTACAATTTGTAAGAATTTACTCTTGTAATCACAAAGAAAGTCTAAGATGTAGAAACTGTGGAAGATATTGGGATTTGTCTCCTAGAATCTTAGTCGGTTTCTTAATGGAAGATCATCTGAAGATGGTGCAAATGGAAGGAATTTCTCGATTTTGTTGCTGCGTCTGAAAGTAGATTTAATAAAATCCTCTACTCATTTTGTTTAGAAAAAAAAAACAATACACCCAACTCCATTAAAACCAATTAGTTAAAAAGACCCAAAAGTCACTCAAAAGGTTAAATTGGAACATCATAAAACAAAAGACTTAATGAAGAATATTAAAAACAAAAAAGAACATGAGCAACGAAAGACCTCCCTCATAAATAAATAATTAATAAAGATTCCACCTTTGAACCCTCGAAATAGTGAAATAATAAATAGTGGACTCACACTGGCAATGGATTAAGTAGAAATTTTGGTAGGGACTTTTTTCTTTAACTTAGTTATAATTGGGGAAATTTGAACCTTGGAATTCTGAATTTTCTCAAGATTTGATTAACAATTGAGTTGTTTTTCTCTCAAATTTTTATTTATAAAAATATAATTTGGAAAAATTATATGATGTAGAGTTAGTTAATAGTATAGATTATATTTATATTAATTTTTTCTTTTAGCTAGATATGATAATTTAATAAATTAAATTTAAAATTGTGATATATTTCCTTATTATCTAAATCAATTTAACATGAAACAAAATACATACATAAAATTTAATTTATATAAAGTCAAAACTACTTGTAAAATTTTTTCATATTCATTCCTTTTTACCTAAATAAAATCTATATAATACAAATTTAACATATTTCTTTAATTGTTGAAGGCTTTCTTATTTCAACTTAAGGTGGATGAAGATTTGTTGACTTTTTTTTTTGATTGACAACATAGATTGATTCTCAAGGGAATATGCTCAACATATGCTTAGTCTCAATGCTTATCAAGGGTTGTACTCTGTTGCAAAGTTTGTTAGGTTGCATTGAATTTTAATAAATTAAAAAAATTCGATTGTGCTAAGTGAGGGATTTGAGATTATTCCAATTCTCATATGTCCCTCCATGATAAGTTTCTCATTATTATTTATAACATTCATATATATAAACAATTTTATTTAGCAAAATGGTCCATTACTTTTAATAAATTAAAAATGGTTCCCACCCACCAATTTCCTAGGGATTTGAGATTATTCAAATTCTACTAAGTTCCTCCATAATAAATTCCTCATTATTATTTATAACATTCAATTATATATAAGCAAATTTATTTAGCAGAATAGTTCATTTTACAATAAGATGTGTAATTCCTTTTGTTTTTCAAGTTAAATTTGATCATAACCTTTTTATACATGGTTAATAGGTAAATGTGTGCATTCGTAAGACATTCTGTAATAGTTTTTTAAAAGCCTTCGGCTATATCAACCACATTAATATTTTTAATGTAGTTGTACTAGTTTAATGTTAATCCCATAACTCTTATAGAATCAAGCTAACGCTCTTAACAAGAAAAATCAAAACTACTTATAAATTTATTTGATACAAATTTAACATATTTCTTTAATTAATATTAGTTCCATAACTCTAACACTCTTAACCAGAAAAATTAAAACTGCTTATAAATTTTTACCTAAATTCATTTCTTTTTACTAAAATAAAATCTATATAATACAAATTTAACATATTTCTTAAACTACTTATAAAATTTTACCGAAATTCATTTCTTTTTACTTAAATAAAATCTATATAATACAAATTTAACATATTTCTTTGTTTAGTGTTATTTTCATAACTAACTACATTGTGCTAACACTCTCAACAAGGAAATTGATTTATTTATTTATTCACCTTTTAAGTATTTCTTAAACTCTTTTTCCACATTTTTTATTCACTTTTTAAAGCATATCTTAGACTCTTTTTTCACATTTTTTAAATTTCAAATATTCATTTAATTTGTATTATATATTTTATATATAAATATATATTTATAAATTTTAATGATAAAATTAATATAAAAAAATTTAAATGTAAGAAATAAGATAATTGTATCTATGTTTGAAGCAGTATGTTTTAAAATTGTTTTTGTTTAGCTAAGTTTTTCTAAGACGTAAGGAAATAGGTTAATGACCCAAAACTCAGAGGCATTTAGTAGGAGTCCCAAAAGTATGTAGCAAGAGTGAGAGCCTGCTTGCCCCTTACGGAACACCAACCAGTTATTCCAAGTAGCCTGATTTTCCTTGAATAATGGTGATGAGTCAACTTACATTAGTAAATAACAATTAAAGATAATTATCCTTATTAATTGCAAGAGTAAAGCCTGCCTGCCCCTCACGGAACACCAACCAATTATTCCAAGTAGCCTGATTTTCCTTGAATAATGGTGATGAGTCAACTTACATTAGTAAATAACAACTAAAGATAATTATCCTTATTAATTACAAGGGTGAAACCCTGCCTGCCCCTTACGGAACACCAACCAATTATTCCAAGTAGCGTGATTTTCCTTGAATAATGGTGATGAGTCAACTAAAAATAATTTTTTTTATTAATTTTAACTTTAAAATCTATTAACATTATATTATTTTTAATTAAACCATATATAATTAAAAGCGGATACTTTTATTAAATATTTAATATAAATTTCTGAATTTATAAAACACTGCAATATATCAACTTGGTCTAATAAAAGATTTAATAACAACATTTACCATCGATGCTCAAAGATGAAAATTCTTTACTCAAATATTGACTTCATAACTAATAAATCAAATTCATATAAAAAACATATTAACATATAAACATCCATACTTTATAAAATTCACCTTTATATCTTCACTACAATTACTTTATTAAGATTTGACATGAGAACCTTTTAAGAGGACGAGTATTATTTTTATTTGGGTTCCACCTTTTAGCATTAAATAATAAAAATCTCCACAAATCTCAAGGTCTTCCAAAAGGATTGCACCTTAATTTTTTGACTCGGCGTAATTGAAGCCTTTTCAAAAGGATTGCACCTTAATTTTTTGACTTGGCGTAATTGAAGCCTTTTCAAAAGGATTCGATGTGATAAAGGAAATCATGTGTACCATGTTAATAAATTACATTCACCAATCTTTGCCGACAAGCAATTATTGTTGTGTTTATATTTTGAAAATACAGTAACGGTCAATGTTGAACTGTAACATCATTACAATTTAACGCAAACACTTCACTTTAACCATGATTATATTCAAATTTAATCTCTTATCTGTAAAAATAAAAAATTGTATTTTTAATATAAAAATTAAAATTATAGTAATTGATAAAATTATTTAATAATATATAATTTTTATTTAAGTGTAAAAATTTATATAAATAAATAAAAGCTAAAAATTATCACTCTACATTTATTTGTGTGCTAGAAATATATATGTGTGTTTGTTAATATGAAAAAAAAATAAAATGTTGAATGAATATTTCTTTTCACTTAACTATATTAAGTTTTGATAAAAAAAATATAATAAAACAATTTTGATAATTATTTAATATTTTAAAAATATTATTTTTATATTGGAATATGTAATTTTTTTATTGAGATAATTATTAGTTTTTAGTAAATTTTAATATAAAAGTTATTAGTATCATTATCTAATTTTAAGGTCACAGCTAAATTAGGCATCAAATTAGTGTATGAGACTTTTTTGTTTATTGGATAAGGGATCCTTAAGTCTAGGAAGGTATACATACTCTACCCCTTTGCTTTTGAACCTACGACCTTTTTGGAGGAAACACATGCTTTTAAACCATTAAGCCTACTCAAGATGTATATAAAATATAAAATTAAGAAGAGATAAAAAATTTTAAATATAAAATTAAGAAGAGATTATATTTTTAAATATAGAATTTAAAAGTTATTAAATAAATAGTGGTTTTTCTTAATGCAAGGTCAACTTGTAATTAGAGTAATGTTTAGATTCGTGTATATGATTAAACTGCCTTTGTTTTTTTTAATTATGGTGAATCGATAACACATTGGAGTAAAGTAAGGAGATTTAGGATTAAATCTTTTAATTACCATTATAACACCAACAATATAAGCAACAACTCACAAGTTAGATATACCAATAACTTATGGGTTAGCAAGAACTAAGACATCATGTGGCTAGCAAAACTTACCCTTCAATCTTTCTACAAGTCAAAACCCAAATAAATAAGACACCAAACGTACTCCCAATAATCCATAAGATTATATATTATCTAATAAAAATAAACATTAAATGTATTAATAAAGATTAATCACAAATATAAGTAATAGGTTAAATGTATTTATGAAGATTAATGACAAATATAAGTGATTAGTTTTTTCATTTATTAAACATTAAATGTATTAATAAAGATTAATCACAAATATAAGTAATAGGTTAAATGTATTTATGAAGATTAATGACAAATATAAGTGATTAGTTTTTTCATTATATTTTTTAAATTGAAATTATTTTTTAATTTTAAATAAAATGGGAAAATATATTAAATTATTTTTATTAATTAAAATGTATCTTTCGTAAATATAAATTAATAAAATAAAGACTAAAAAATTTATTGACATCTATCTAGTAAATGGATCCCCTTATAAATCACCCATTAATCATTTTGAATAAAATTATTTTAATAGATAACATCAAGTGATAGCTATTGACAACAACAATGGTTTGTTGAATTATGATAATGATAAGGTTTGACTATCTCAAAAAAAAAAATGTTTAGACTAGTTATTATTGAAAAAATAAACACAGCAGTTATGATTGTGAAAGTATAGTCAACACTTAACCGATAACATTGTTAATGACTTCTCAAAACGTTAAAAGTAGTTAGCACCATGTGCTTGGAAACACATTTGAGTAAGATGGAGATCTTGAAGACTATCAAAATTGAAGTCAACATCTCAAATTTATGTTTATTTTTCTAATTTTACAAACTATGTCTTGAGATTTGAACTCAAGTGAATGGAATGACAAACCAGTGTCCCTATTCAAAATAGTATGGAATGAAAAATCACCATCCCTATTCAAAAGAGTCTTCTATAACAAAAATTCACCCTAAATAATATAAAGCAAATAGCCAACTATATTTTTCTGAAAATTTGGAGCCAAGTGAATAGAATGGGAGTTGTTTATAGCGCCACTTTTTGGAATTTCTGAAATTTCGTAGAAAAATTTGAGTTGAAATCTTAATTTGTGTTATTTAAACTAGTTTTTTGACTATATATATAGATTCAACACCATGAAAAACCTCTAGAGTACTTCTATTGTGCAAGAACCCATCAATCTTGTGATTTCAATGAATTCCTGCTAAATTTTAGAGAAATTACATCAGAAAAATCCAAAAAAAAATTTCCGAAAAATCACACTAAAAACAACTCCACTAAAATGAAACACTACTATCCCTACTCAAAAAGGTCCTCTCTAACGAGCCAAAATTCACCCTAGATAATATAAAGCAACTAGCCAAATGAGGAGACATCTGTGGTCCTAATTTGGCAGAGCAGAGGTTGTTTATGATTTTAGTTTGGTAGTCGTTGTACGATTGGATCCATGGTGGTTATTTTTTAATTTTATTTGTATGGGGAGGGAGCAATCCCATCCGTGCTTAGCTGACAAGGATGACAATTGTCAGTGGTTCAGTCCTCAGTACTTTCCACATTCAAAATTACCACTGCAACGCCATATTATTTATTTGTTGTCCATCGACCCACTTGAGAGTACGTGAGGTGAGGTGAGGTTTGGTTTTCCTTTCTCCTGTAACAGGGGGTTAGCTTTTACAGAGATTCAAAATCCATTGAATCTGTTGCAGAGCTTGAAGGTCTGGAAGAGCCATGGCCTCCAAAAGTACCTCCACGCTCACTCTCGCTCTTGTTCTTTCGCAGTTCTTATATTCAGCTCAGTTGGGAGAAGCGCGCACAGTGGCCGGGGATGTGGAGGCTCTCAAAGCCCTAAAGGATTCAGTGGATGCGAATTCTATTCAAGCAGGATCGTGTCTCAGCTCCTGGAATTTTTCAGCAGATCCCTGCGATTCTGCCTTTGGCAAGCTTTTTACCTGTGGCTTGAGATGCGATGGAGGGAGAGTCACAGAAGTGACTCTGGACGAGTCGGGATATAACGGTACTCTGCCGCCTGAAGTCGGCCAATTAAGCTCTCTGCAAATCTTGGACCTCTCCAGCAACGCCTTCCATGGCGCCATTCCATCCTCCATTGGAAATCTCACGTCCCTAATCCGTCTCCTGCTCTCTCGGAATTCTTTCTCCGGCAACATCCCTGGTTCCCTCGCTGCTCTCTCAAATCTTGAACAGTTATCTCTCGATGACAACTTGCTGGATGGCCCCATTCCTGCAACATTCAGCAATCTGACAAGCCTTGTTCAGCTCGAATTAAACGGCAACAATCTCAGCGGCGAATTTCCTCTGCTAAGCGCCCTGGGGAAGCTGAACTTTCTGGATGTGAGCAATAATTGGTTCTCCGGCTCTCTTCCGGCAGCCCTGCCCCCTTCTCTGGTGGAGCTTGTCTTCAGAAACAATGGGCTAAGCGGCGAACTGGGGCTTAATCTGGCAGAGCTAAGCATGCTTCAAGTGGTAGACCTGAGCCATAATGAACTGACAGGACCTTTGCCGTCTGGATTTTTCGATCATCCGGCCCTGCAGCAGCTGACCCTTTCTTACAACAGATTTACTTCATTGCAAGTTCCCGGTAGCTATGGCACAGACAGCAAGCTGATTGAAGTGGACTTAAGCTACAACAGAATACATGGCCCTCTGCCCGTATTCATGGCAACCATGCCCAGCCTCTCTGCGCTCTCATTGCAGTACAATTACTTCACAGGAACAATCCCCCTCCAATATGCAAAGAGGGTTTCTGACAGTATCGCCGGCAAGGAGCCTCTGGTTCGATTGTTTCTCGCCGGAAATTTTCTGTTCGGAGAAATTCCGGCCCCGTTTTTGAATTTATCATCAAATGAAGTGAATGTAACATTTGGGGATAATTGCCTGCTGGACTGCCCGGAATCGTTTTTCTTCTGCCAGGGAGGCGATCAGAAGGCAGTATCCACTTGCAGGGCTTTCACTCGTCTGCGACTCTGATAGCCAATGGATTTCAAGTCTGAGAAATCCGATATATCTCTCTTTATCGGAGCATTCTCTGGTTTTAAAAAATGTAATCCAGAATGATAAGTATTCCCACTTGCTCTCCTGTACAATCTTGAACTTCGTGTTGCCCTGAGAGAAGTTTCAAATATTGTGTAATGTGTTTGAATCTTAATGGATGTGAGCTTGAATTTACTAATTTAAGCTTCAGATAGTACCTTTTCATTTCTGTATTTCTCAGTTTTAAAATTCAGAGAGCAAGCTTTCATTTCTCTGTATTTCTGTCTTTATGTTTCAAATAACAGCTTTGCATTTCTGTCATGGTTTAATTTTTGCAGAGTAGACCACTCTCTATTTTACTATTAGTGAATAATCTTTTTAACCAAAAAAAAATTAAAGGTAAAAAACTTTTAATTATGTTTATAAATAAGTTTATAAATTTGGTTTATATAAAAGTTTATTTTTTAAGGTGAAAATCATAATTTAAATGTGTATGGAGAAATTTTTTTATCATATTTATATATTTTTTTGGTTGAAAATTATAGTTTAATTTGTAGAATATGGGTGAGATTTTTGCAAATCGATTCTATATATCATAAATTTAGACGCCAAAATACATCATAAATTTAGACGCCGAAATTGGTCATCAGATTTGTTTTCATATTGTTTGTATTTTCCTACACTACTGGGGTATAAGTGAGACTTGTTTTTAGTAATGGAATGAGAATGGCAAAAACCTATTAATCCACTTCTCTGTATTTATAATTTTTTTTTTTTTTAAATATTAAATTCATAATTTTTAATCTTTATAATTTCTGTGAAATCTCTTGAAAATTCAGTAACTTTTCGCAGTTTTTTATTTTTTAGCCATGATAAATATTTAAAATTTTAAAATTTCGAAATAATTTTTGAAGATATCAAAATCTTTTTTGCCCTTGAACTACACAATTTAAATTGCAAGGTTATCAAATTAGTTTTTACTTTTTTATGAGACCTGTTAACACTCTAGGAAACTCTCCTAAGTCGTAGCTTGGAGATGCCTGGTAACATATAAATCTTCAATATCGTTCTCTGAACTATTGGAACGGATTGGGGTTTGGATCAAGTCAAATCACTGTTTCAACTCTATTTTCACTTAAGGCATGTATGAACATCTTCAGCTTGACAAGGTTTTCGACCACTAATGCTCAATAGTTTATATATTCAATGAATAGATGGAGAACCCTGATTGTACCAGCAGATAAATACATAAACACATATGAATGGCTAGCTACAGAAAGTAAATGAAACTTGCAAATATAATTTATCAATGCAGAGATAAGATCGCAGTTATCTGGCATTAGACACAGAAGAAAACATGAATAACTTATTCAAGTGCAAGGTTAGAACAGAGGAGAAGATGGCGATTGAACATGTAACAACAAAAAAAACTTGTATTACTGGAATGAAGATGAGACGTTGGGAGGAATAGAGTATCCACCGTCTCCAAAAGTTGAACCTCTATTACTTCGAACTTTCAGCCATTTATAGGCTTTTTACAATACGTTCGAACTTTTTGAGGCTCGAGATGTCTTAATCTATCCCCTTTGTCTTCTAACTACTTGATGCCATAACCAGACACATGAGCTCAGAAAGCTCTGTTTCTAACAAGCACGGTAATTAAATTTTGGTAATTTCGTTGCGCTGTCAGGTGGTTCACTCGTGCCAACGATGTTCCATGATAATTTATGTTGGTTCGGCTGCATCGTGCTATTGTTTTTTCCCTTTTCGGCCATACATTATGTTATTTCAGTTCAACTGTCCGACTGTCAAAAACATTGACAAAGCCAGCAAATTTCCTCCCCGGGTGACTGGTGGGAAGTGGGGTACGGGGGCACGAGGGTCGTTGGATCAGGAGGAATGGGCGGAGGAGATCAATCGCCAAAGGCTTGAAGTGGTGGCGGGCGCAGAATAAGTCCGCGCTGTCAGATCTTAGATGGGTAGATCAAACGACTATCAGGCAGAGGAGGTGCTCGAAGGATAACGCCCAGGAGCGGTTTACTCAAGCGAAAATGGTTTATATTAGGCGGTTATCGGGTGGTAAGTGGTAAAGGTCAGAGCCCGCCCGATTCCATTCATCGAGCGCCACGTAGTAGCAGAGGAGAGAGAGGAAACCGCTTTATCGAGCAGGTATCCCTCTCTTTTGTTGCCCAAGCGATATGTGTGATAGCCGTTAGATATGGCGGAAATGATCTAACGGTGGTGATTGGTCGAAACAGGGGAGCGTATAACATTGGTCGGATGAAGTGTGGACTGTATGCGAACCTCTCCACGACAGCAGAATAAACCATATCCCTCTTTCAGTGTTCAAAATAGCGGCGCTCCACCTCAAGGCTAACATTGGCTTCTTCTAGGGATGAAAGCCTCCATATAAGGTTTCAAGAACTGCAGACTACTGCCTTTCCAGTAACAATCAAAACAAACTTATCTCCTAGTGTTCCATTGGGCATGGAGTTTATTTGCATAGAAAACAAAAATTGAAAAAACTTATTACACTATTAAGGCTTTAAAAGCCTCATATGAAGTAAAGTTTCAAAAACCGTCCATTGACTGGGCATCAAAAACACCTTCCCCCTCCAAATTGTGCAAAATGAAAGTATTGTTCATCTGAAATTGAGGAATTACAAATGGTCTCGTCCATAAGGCATCGAATTTACCATGCTTGCCTTCTTTTCCTTCAATGCATCCCATTTGAGAACCCAGTCACTAACATTAAAACTGTCCATTTTTGCCTTTCTATCAAAGGTTTCTTTGATCTTCTTCTGGTGAATTCTTGACTTCTCAACTAGTTGTTCTTTGATCAGCTGTAATTCAACCAAGTTACTCATTCTCCTCGCCATGTCATTCTCTTCATCATGTTCTTCTTGCAAGAATTTGGCCACAGGGAGAATTAACTAGATAGGAAAAATAGCATTTGCGCCATAAAACAACGTAAATGGAGAATTTCCTATAGACTTCTTGTTGGTAACTCTGTCAGCCCACAGTGCGAACTTCAACTTGGAATCCTAGTTCTTTTTGTTGTCCTCCAACAGTTTTTTTATTATCCTTACAAGACTCTTGTTAGATGATTCTGCCAGGCAATTGCCTTGAGGATAGTATGAGGTAGAATGCACCAATTGAATGCCCATGGATTCACACATGTCCACCAATTCTTTTGCCCTGAAAGTTGTTGCATTATCAGTGACTAGTTTGGTTGGACAACCAAATCTAGTGAAAATATTCTCATTCAAGAACTTTGTGATAAGCTAATGATTAAAATTTTTAGTGGGTATAGCCTCAATCCATTCGGTGAAATAATCAGTGGCTACCAAGATCCATTTGTGCTGGCCACTGGAATATGGATTGATCTCACTTATAAAGTCCAAGCCCCATTGCGGGAAGGGACCATTGGCGTGCACTGGCTTCAAGGGCAAAGATTTTCGTTGTTGTCTTCCTGCAAACCTCTGACATTTGTCATAAGACTTCACAAAAGAAAACACATCAAAGAATAGAGTAGACCAATAATACCCAACTCTTAGAATCTTGTGGGCTATGGTTTTCCAATAATGATGCTCTCCACAGATGCTAAAATGGAACTGGTGCATGACTTCCACAGATTGTCCTTTGTCTAGACATCTCAAGAGGATCCCTGATGGGTCTCTCCAATAAAGCACGTTTTTATTAATGCAGAATTTCGCTGATTTGAGCTTAATGGCTTGAGCTTGACTTGAGCTACGCCCTGGAGGGACTTCTAGCTGCTGCAAAAAATGAATGACATTGGAATACCATTCACAAGTGGCTAGATTTTTAGCCAAAGACTAATTCTGCTCTTGCTTCTCTGCTGCTTCCTCTGTCCGCTCACCACCTGAATTTGAACCCATGCAATTGATGTCTAACAAACTGCAATTTTCCTCAGCCATAAGCTTAGCCAAGCCTTGGCCTTTGACAAGCTTGGTGGGCTTCACCTCTATGCTGAACTCTATGAATTTTGCAATCCATTTAGCTCTCTTTCCATCAATAGCTGGCTGAGTTAGGACATCTTTTACTAAGGTTGAAGGTACATATGCAACCATTTTGAAATGCAGAATATAAATTCTAAATGCCTTTAAAGATTTTATGAGAGCATAAGCTTGTTTTTCGATAAGGTCATATCTTAATTCAACATCCTTCAGAGTTTTGCTGAAAAAAGCCATAGGGTGCTCTACACCTTCATCATTTTTTTGCAATAGAACTGTTGCAAATGTATCATAAGAGGCAAAAGAGAAGATATAAAACTCCCTGGTATAATCTGCACTGATTAGAGTGGGAGCTTCCATGATAGCTTGTTTGATGGCTTCAAAAGAGCTTCTTGCACCATCTGTCCATTTTATTTCTGATCCTTTCTTCAGCATGGAAGTGATGTGCTTCACCAGCTCTGCAAAGTTTGCAATAAACCTCCTGACAAAGTTAATCTTACCCAAGAAAGATTGAATGTCCCTTTTTGACCTTGGGATGGACAATGTCTGAATTACTTGAATTCTTGCTGGATCGATCTTCACACCTTCAGCAGAAACAATATGTCCTAGAAGTTTGCCTTCTTCTAGAGAAAACTGTGACTTCTTTGGGTTCACAGAAATTCCAAACCGTTTGTGCTTTACAAACACCTTCTTCAAACGCTGCAAATGGTCCTTGTAACTGTTGAAAAAGACTATTATGTGATCAAGGTAAATAAGGACAAACTTGTCATTCTCTCCCACAAAGGCTATGTCCATGGCCCTCTGAAAAGTAGCCCCAACATTCATCAGTCCAAAAGGCATCTTGGAGTACATGAAAGTGCCCCAAATAGTCGTGAAGGCGATCTTTTCCTGATCTTCTGGATGTACAACAACTTGATTGTAACTTGAAAATCCATTTAAGAAAGACATGACTCTAGCCCCTGAAACTTTTTGCAGCAAGTGTTCCATCTTACGCAGGGGATAGTTATCTTTTTTAGAGCATTTGTTCAAATTCTTGAAGTCAACACAAATCATGATTTCTCCATTCTTCTTTCTTACTACCACAAGGTTAGTTATCCACTTTGAATACCTTAGGGGAACTATGATCTTGGCATCCAACAGCGTCTTGATTTCCTTTTCAATCAAAGGCAATAAAAGAGCGCTAATAGGTCTTAATTTCTGCTTAAAAGGGATGGTGTTCTTCTCTAGTGGAATCTTATGCTAAATGATGTTGGTGTAATAGGTCTTAAGATCACTGTACTCCTAAGAAAAAATATTAGCAAATTGTTTCATCAGGGTGCAATACTTGGAACTTTGAGCAGAAGACAAGTGAGTGGACAAATTTATGTACTTTGGATGGTTTGGACTCCCTACATTATGTCTATGAACTGCAAACTCATTTTCCTTTTTGGCAGGCTTATAAGGTATATCATTATGATCAAACAACTTCTCTAGGGGTACCAATCCTTTGTGTATATGGTTACTAGACAACTGAATGATGCTATCCTGACCAATCTCGTCCTTTAGCTTGGACTGGTTGCATTCTTCAATGGTTTCATTTTCTTGGTCAATGTGCATTTCAGAAAATTCATCAATGACTTGTAAAAACCTATTAATTTCATCATCATCTTCAAAAACTTTCCAGTATTTGACATTGTCAAGCGGAGATGGTCTATATTTCCCCTGAACTTCATAAGTCAATTTAGGAGGCAAAGGAGAAATAAACATGCTAGCAGACACAGCAAGGAAATCAACAAGTTGGTTCTTCATTCTAAGGATGTAAGAAATGTTGAAACTATTAAAAGAACCCTTAAGCTTCCATACCTCATCTTTGTATGCTTTCAGCTTTGGATGCTTTGATTGGAAATTTTTGTTCACCTGTTGAATGATAAGGTCTTCATCTCCAAACACCTTCAGACCTTTGATGCCCATTTCTTTAGCAGCATTTAAGCCCAATATCAAGGCTTCATACTCTGCTATGTTATTTGTGACTTAAAAAGTTAACTTGAAAGATAAATGAATGCATTCTTGTGTGGGGGACACAAAGACTACACCTGCCCCCTCAACTTCCTTAGAAAAAGCTCCATCAAAGAACAGGTCCCAAATTTGTGAGCCTTCTTCCTCTATGATCTGGCAAACTGGTTTCCTACGCTGCATGGAGGCCAACTGGGATTCTTCAGTCTGAAGAATACAGGCTCCAAAATCAGTTTCGACAGCATAGATGGGATGATTAGTGGGATTCTTTTCATCACTGATGATATAAGCCCACTGAGCTTCTCTGTATAATCTCTTACTCTCACCTCCCAAAACTGGGACAATAGCATAGGATAGGTCATTTTGCAATGTTCCACCTAATTTCTTGATCCAACCTTTGGAAAGCAACATGCCAAACTTGGGGGCTACATCTACTACCACAATATCCATCATCATGCTCTTCATGGGCAACTGAGACAAGGTGATGGCTAGGTCTTTGATTAATCCCAAACATTTCACTTTTCTAGAGTCAAAAGAAAACAGGTCATGATAAGACTTGGTAATGTCAAGACCCAACTCATCCATGATAGCCTTGGGCATTAGATGATGGCTGGTTCTTGTGTCCAAAAGGCAGTTGTGAAGGATTTTGTCATGAATAGTCAAAGAAACATAGAATTATGGGGAGCTGTCATCACAATTTTCAATCATTGGGCTGAGAACAACAGCTGGTTTGTCGTCTTCCAAATTTACATAGTGAGTGGATGCTTGGATGGCTTTAGACTCAAGGGCCTCGAAGATAGATCTCTTGAAGGACTCATTCTTCACTAGTTCAATCAGAGGTATAGGTATGCTTAGCGTCTAAATTTCTGATTCAAAACTGAAAGGAGAAGGAGACTTGTCAAGGCCGCTTACCTCGTGCGTTGGAGCTTTCAGGATGATGGGATCAACTGCTAGTCATTTCTACTTATTAGCTTGCTATATTGCAGGGAATGCAACTCTCTAAACTGGAGTTTCCTTGGCATTATTCATATTCGACCTCATATCATATCTGTGTTGATCATCAGTGTGCAGAACAACTCCACCATCCCACTCTTCGCTGATCTGGTCATTGAATAATGACTTTTCATAGGAAGCTAAGGTCAAAAAAGAGGCATTGCCTTTGTCTTCCAGACAATGAATCTCATCATCTTCTTCAAACTGCTCTTCTTCCATGACTACATTCTAGAAAGGGGTCTTCACCTTTTGGTCTTCATTGGCATCTTTTCTTCTTTGCAGAATCTGTAACTGTTCATTAGCTCTTCTATATGGATTTGGATTTCTAGGAGCAAAGGTATTAGGAACTCTTCCTTTCCCAGGGTCCTGCTCAACCTTTAATTTGGAGATTTCAGAGGCTAATGACTCTATCATCTTGGTCATTTTATATACCTTAGGATTTGAAGATGATGAAGGTTCACCCCTTTGTCTCCTTCTATCAACATTCCCCTTGAGCTTCTCTGCAGCCATGATGTTTGATTCTACTTCCAAGGTTGCATCCTGCATATCAGCCAAGGTAGCACATCGTCTCTCCCTCAACAGTAGACAGAAGTCAAAATCAAAGGCACTGGCATAGGTGAGTTTATCAAAGGTAGTGGTGGGTTTTACTTCAGCGGGTATCTTGTTGTACATGCGGTTAAACCTCTTATTAAAATCAGAGAACTCACCATTTTCCCTCTTTAAGTTCCCAAACTGAGTGTGGTAGTAGAGTAGATCCTTCTTATCCCCCCAATGCTTTAGGAATGCATCATCTAAAGCCTCAATATCTGCTATAGACCTTGGGGTCAGTTCTCTGAACCATTTTCTAGCCTCTCCATCTAGACTTTGGACAAAGACTCTCATCCATACATTAGCTTCACTAATGTCCAGGTTATCAGCATAGCTATAGAATGATTCAAGATGTTCCTCAGCTGTAACACCTTCAGTCCCAGTGAACTTAGGCATATACTTCTGATATTCTCTAGTAGGCATGGCATT